>JABUQX010124134.1:0-2500 GCA_015478945.1 Trachelipus rathkii | reverse complement strand
GAGAGAGAGAGAGACAGAGAGAGAGGTGTATACTCTAGCAAAAAGGTTTCGTTCGCATCTTGTTCCGAGTAAGTGTCATTAGTCCATAGATCTGAGATGGTTCCACCTATGCAATTCTTCTTCGAGAATGGTACCTAGAGCTTTTCGTTTCATAAACTTTTAATATTTTTTTCTCTTAGTGGCAGACTTTTGCGTTATTCTCTATATATAATCGCTATTTCAATGGACACCTGTAACAAATGTTAATCGCATTCCACCTTCATCTGGACAACCAGTCTAATTTTTCCTTTATCCTAAATTCTCTGAACCATAATGCTCATTTTTTATGAGACTCTATTGTCAAAACCTGGGACACACTAAATTATTCCTCTTTCCCCACTACCTTTCACTTAAACACACTTTCTAGTGCATGCGTGGCGTCGGGAATGTCGATCGTTAACCCTTGGTATAACTCGTTATGTTTTTACCCCCTACCTCTTGATGTCTTTGTGACCCTAACCATTATCATCTGTTGCCTCATTAATATATATTATATATATATAGTATATACTATATATATATATATATTATATATTATATATATATATATATATATATATATATATATATATATATATATTTATATATATGATATATATATATATATATATATGTTTCTCCACTAGTTCCTTCTCTCTTTATAAATACACCACCCTCGCTCCTATTGGTAAATCTGACCACAAAATTATATCTCTTAATTTTAATGGAATCTCTCCAACAACTTCATCCTACCATAAGAGAATCTTCTGGCACTCTGATCAGGCCGATTTGGAGGGGCCTTGCGTTGCTTCTACACTAACTATAATTGGAATGACTGCTGTGCCTCTGGTGACGCTTCGACTTCTGCCGATAAGGTGGGAGCTGTAATCGTTGATGGGAATGTGCATTTACATTCCATCATCGTCTAAATCTTTATCTCCTCATAATCCATGGTTCGATTGCTCTTGTTATTGTTTTCTGGCCATTCAGGCTTGAGACAGTGCGATTGTGGAAAAATTCTCGTTCTCCTATCACTCTCGCTATTTTCATTCAGCTAGAAATCGTTGCAGGGATACTCTCGAGCAGGGTGGCTTTCATCAAACGAAAGTGCACTAAACTCTTTGGTTCTCCTACTGCAAATCTTTCTGGTTTCTTTCCAAAACATTTCTAACAACTTCTGTAAATCTGCTTTTCCTCCTCTTATTCGATCTGATGGTATTGTTGCTAATTCTCCAAGTGAAAAGGCCAATCTCTTCGGCCTCCATTTTCCTCTAACTAAACCCTGGACGATTCTGGCATTCCTCATCCTCCTCCTCTCAGCTTCGGTGTCCTATGCCTTTGCCTGTGATTACATTTGATCGGGTTCATGGGCTCCTTAAATCTACGAACGTTAGGAAGGGCGGGTGGACCGGATGGCATTCCTCCCCGGGTTTTGAGGAGTATGCTTCCGTGCTACCCCTGGCCCTCGTTCAACAATATTCTCTATGTTCTTAATACTATCGCTTTCCCTCAATGTTAGAAGCGCGTATATGTCAAACCTATTTCAAAAAAAAGGAAGGAGCTCTGATCCTTCTAACTATGCCATTATTGCCCTCATTGTTATTCTATCTAAGAGCTTTTGAAATTCTTCTCAACTCTCATTATTTTTTAGGTCATCTGGAATCTCATTCGCTTCTCTTTCCGATCGCCAGTATACGGCTTTCGGAGCTCGAGGGTTCTACTGGGGATATACTTTCCTATCTTACTGATTTTATGGGTTTTCCGCCCTTAGGAACTACGGGAGACTTGGGTGTAGCGCTTGACATATCCAAAGCTTTTGACCAGGTATTGGCACGCGTCACTGCTCTCCAAGCTCCCCTCTTGAGTTTCCTCCTTCTCTTTGTTTACTTATGTCTAGTTTTTCTTTCAAATCGCTCAATATCGGCTGTTGTGATGGGGCGACTTGCTTTCTTCCTTTTCTGTTAATAGTGGTGTTCCTCAGGTTTTTGTCTTATCTCCTACACTTTATTCCTATCTTTCATTAATGATCTTCTCACCCTCACCTCTAACTCTATTCACTCATATGCCGAAGACTCGACCCTTCATTTTTTAAACTCATTTCAATTCTGCTCTTCTTTTACTCTAGAATTGCCTCTCGTCCTTAATCTTTCCGATTCCTATTTCTCGCTATCGATCTGGAAGAATTGGTCCGGGCCTGGGTCGTCTGAACCTTGGTAAATTTTTCAAAATGTTCCCTTTAAAACTACTAACTTCTACAATTCTCCCTCCCATAGACACCTTCAACTTTCCTATCTCTTCGACGGTTCTCTTCGTCTCTCCTGTGACAATATAAACATCCCTTGGCCTTAACATAAACAAAAAAAAAATGTCTTGGGGAAACCTCACATCACAACGGTTGCTAGGGCAGCCTCAAAGAAACCGGGAGTTCTGTGTTTAGACTGCGAGACTTTCTTTTCCTCTTCCCAGTTGCTCATCTCTCTCT
>JABUQX010124133.1:0-30976 GCA_015478945.1 Trachelipus rathkii | reverse complement strand
TTTCAAAATATTCCGAAGAACATTTCAAAAAAATTAATGCAACAAACTGGTGTAAGTCCGAATTAATAACTTCTGGGAAATTTTTTGGACTTGCTCACTGTGACAGCAATTTTAAACTTTCGTTTCTATGCAAATTTCAAACACTTCTTTTACCTTTTTTTTTAAACGTTTCTCTTTCCTCTTACAAATTTCAAAATAGCTACAGCATGAAGACATACGCTGAGCACAGAGAACTCGCACATAACAAAACTATCACTCCAACAGTCAATACGAATGTGATTTATGGTTATATAACTAATTCCTCGAAAAAACTTGATTTACTCACTTTTGTTTTACTGTCTTCAAATGTACCGATGATATCGGGTATGTCATCGGACAGATACAATACCGGAAACATGTACCGGTATTGTTCGGCTTTCCACAACGTACTCTTTTCTCGAACAGCTACCCCTTAGTTTAGTGCGCGGTCTATCGGGCGCCACATGAGTTGGAATTTAACATTATGTATCGATGTTACCGGTTATCGCCCAAGGCAATTTTCATGTACCGTGCCCATCACTGTTCATCACAATATAGTTGTGAAAAATAGAATAGGTTTTATAATTTTAATTTAAAATGAAAATACTCTTTTGAGGCTTTATTTAATTTTTGAAGGGTGCATGTTAATATGTACTAAATCTTACGTTCTTTGGTGAGAGGTTATGTAATATATTGAAGTAAAGTATTATTTTACCATATTGAACAGAGGAAAATAAGATAAGTTATTCAGTATTTACACTATTTGGTGAAGCTCGATAAATTTTTCAATCGTTTTACTTTTTAATTTGTTTTTTTTAATTTTTAATTTTTTTATAATAATTTTATTTAATGGGATTAAGTCGTGTTTAATTGGTGTCGTAAGGAAAAAAAAATGAGTTCAAGATTGCTTCTTTCAAATTTTAGGGATGTATTATTTTTATTAGTGTCTTGTAAGTTATTTTAATTAAAATAATACTTAAACAAAGAGAATTAAATATTGTCAACAGTTTGTGTTTAAATTCAAAATCGTCTACTACATGGGAACCTTTAGTCAATGGAAGAAATCGATTACATTATTATTTTTTAATTTTTTGATTTTTACCTCTCCCTTCTCCAGTCTTGTACGTTAGGTTGTGTACAGGTTTTAAGTTAGGTTAGGTTTGGCTTAAGTTAGGTTAGGTTAGGTTGTTAGGTTAGTCTAGGTTAGGTTAAGCAAAAAATTAGGTAAAGTTGGGCGTGATGGGCTAAATCTGGATATTATGGGGTAGATTAGTTTATATTGCATTAGATTAAGGAAAGTTTTAATTTTGTTTAAAAACATTAAAAATAAATTAATTTATTTCACATGTTTGTGCCAATGCGCTTCAAATTAATATAATATGCAATTGGTGCGACAAAACATCGACGGGGAAATACTTGAAACATGCTTACCAAATAAATATTGGAAAGTACGTCGGATTGTTTTAAATATTAAAAGTCTAAAAAACAAAAAGGATTGAGATACAACGTTTATCGAACAAAAAGTTTGATTTAATTCCACTTGAGTTATTGACACGACTACTTCCGGTGGCTGACTCCGGACGTAAAAGAAATGAATGGAAAAAAATCTATTTGGAAGAATATGAAGGATATTGTTATGAATTTTGAAAACATATTATACAACCGTACTCTAATAATATACTATATATATATATATATCTATATACGTATATATACTAATAATAGGTTCTCTGAGATGGGTAGATAAATAAGATCAGTAGGTAAATACGTTAGGAAGATAAGTCAAGGATAATGAAGGTATATTATCGAAAGTAGTAGTTGTAATTTATCACCTTGAATTAATGAGCAATATAGATAGTATATAATAATAATATATAGTATAGTAATATTATATCACTATAATAATGGCCACTGTTATGTTTTAAAGGACTGCCTTCCAGGTCTTTTGGAGTTTTATTTTTGTTTTTATTCTTTCAGCATATTGCTTTTAGTAATTTAGGATGACTAACAATGAATAGCTCACTCCTGCTGAGTTGCAAAACTTCAACAAGTTCACAATAATTATTTTAAATAATTATTAAAAAATCACATTATATCAATAAATTATCGCTATCTCAACAGGATGAGAGATATCTGTCATTAGACAGACGACACCTACACAAAAAAACCAAGTATATGAATTGAGGAAGGGGTAAGCGTATTATATAGTTTTAATGGTACAAAAAGAATGATTGTAAGAAATGAGGATATGGTTGGCAAGTGGTAAGTTATTTTAATAAAGGCAAAAGAATGATTGTAAGAAATGAAGAGAAATTAGGACATTTTGGAAAGTGGTAAGTTTATTAACAAAAATGTTAAAAAAAAAAAAAAAAAAAAAAAAAAATAAAAATTAGGGGGCTCGAGCCGATGGGGGACAGAGGGGGGGATCAGGGTTGGTTTTCTTCCGGGAATATTGTAATCCCAAGTCAGGGGAGGGGCGGAGGAACCCCACGCGCACCCAAATACCAAAAGAGTCAGACCAGGAGGGAATTTACCTTTTTAGAACACCTCACCCTGGAGGCGGAGAGGGGGGAAAAATAGGACCTACCCATGTCGTTCTACCTCCGAAGGCCGAAGAGACCCGACCTCCTGGCCATCTGCGGTTTACCCTTGCGGTATTCTTTTTTTTGGAAAAAAACAAAAATAAAAAATTGTAAAAACTGACGGGAGTCGGCTAAAAACGTAACTCGGTTCCTATAGTATTTTTGAAATCATGTCCCGTCACCCCTTATAATTGACTGTTAGGACACTAGCTACTCTACACAATATATTAATATAGAGAGAGAGGAAAACAAAAAAAAAAGATCAAACACTGACCGGAGTCTTAAATCTTTAATCCCTGTCCATATATTATATATACTATTATATATAAGCTGACTAACTAATTCATAGGTGACTATTAATACTATTTTTATTATACACGCTCAAAGTTCCATCAAACATAGAAAGTTTCTACTTATTATAATATACGCTGAGGTGATCAGGGAAAGAAAGTAATAAGTATATTATATATATAGATATATATATATGATATATAGTAAATACTGTAACAGTAAGATTTGGATGTTTAATTCTTTTAAAGGTTTTAGGTTTACTAAAATTTAAATAAGTTGTAAAAACTGATACACTAAAATATTTTATTGAGTGTAGTTAAAGAAAATTAAACGTAAGGATTATTAACTTTAATGATGACACTATTTCGTTTAAAATGCTAATACAAACAGTTTTACACGAGATTATGTTACTATAAGGGAAATATACCCAGAGGGTTTCAATACTGATCACGGTTCTTTCTGTGGACCATAATGAAAGGTATAACAGACTATATACTATTATATATAATATATATACTATACTATACTAATATTATATATTAGAGGTATATTATATATATATATTATATAGTAGGTTATATATTATATATATATATATATATATTATATATATTGATTATAAAAACTTAGATAAATATACACCTATAACATTAGTACTATATATATTATATATATTTAGTTAATCAATTGGAGGATAGAACTATGATATATTAATGGGAACAAATGGGCGTAAGGCAGGGGCGCCAGGGCGGGGCAACTTTGCCCCCCCTATAATCTTAGTTGGCGAAATAATTAAAATGAACAGGTTTTCATATGTTTAGCACGACTTGGAAGGGTTTTTTAAGTCCGGAATTCTCGATTAGTAGAAAAGCGATAGTTTTACGGGACGATACCCATCATTAGCGAACATAAGAATGAACTGAAGGAGTAATGAGCGCAGATTGAAGACTAGGACCGCCGTATTATTAGAACAATCTAGTGAGCGATTTTTTCGTTATAGATACCACATTTTAAATGTTGTGGTTTTCGTTCTTCATATTGGCTTGAAATCACGCCTGTCATAAAAATGCTGAGTTTTTTTTGATTACCAGTTAGCTGTGCTCTGCCTAGAACTCCATTCAGTATTCGGATAAGCATTTAGATAAACATAGCCGACCCGCTTAGCGGTAATTATATATGCATTAGTAAATTTGTACGTGAGATAGTTACTTATATATATATATACTATAGTAGTCCAGGCCCAACTGATACCTATGTAATATATAATTATGACGGGTATAATTTATAAACTATATCGATAGTTATATGAGGATGCCACGACTCTTGCTAGCAGTGTGGTTGGGTGGGAGAGCTCATCTTGTAATGTGGCAAGCTTCGACCCTACCTATAGATGAGGGATGGTAATTTAGATAATCCATTATTTGAAATCTAGAGGCGGATTCTATGGTCCTAACATAAATAACAATATGCAAGAAAGTATAAAGACAGTACATAAGAGAGTTTCGCCGTTCTGAATGGAGATACTGCTCTCTTCGTAGGCGATCTATGCATGAGTGCTCGGACGCCTTTTTGTTTTTCCTAGTAGGCGGTTTTTTCGAAGAACTTGCCTCAGGAGCATCTTGCGGTTTTTTTTAAGCGCCGAAACATTTAAAACTTTGGTAGAAGAACGAATATTCAAGTAGCCGCAGGACCTTTTCCTTGAAGTTTATCGCTCTTGACACCGATTGCGAGGATTCTACTTTTTAGAAAGTTGGGAAGCGTGCTCTTGAGTGCAGAAGGATTTTCTTTGATTCTTAATGAAGTTGTGATCTGACTGACTGAAGCGAGCGTATCGTCAAACGCGAGAGAGGCTTGAGGTTATGTATTTGACCGATTCAACTTGTCTACATTTATAGGAGCATAAAACTTATTGCTCCGGCACAATCTATATTGGCCATACTATCGGAAGGAACATTAAATAAAATTTTTTATATAAAACAAACGTATAGAAATCGACAAGGTAAGTTCTTGATATATATATATATATGAGAAGTAAATAAGAATAGATCTTGAACATCGATATTAAGTAGTTCTGTAAATATTTCTCAGGATCTCCAGAGTATCAAGTCTACCACTCTCAATCTTAATCAAAATTTAGTAGATACTATAAACTATATATATATATTATATTATATATATAATAAGAAATGAGAAATATATATAGAGAAGTATATATAATTATATACGAGTTTATATATAACGGAAATAGCTTATTATAATAAGAGGCGTAATACCTATATATCTACTAAAGCATTATAGTATACTATACTGATATAAATTCCATTTGTCAGTATATATATATAGATATGGTTCATATTATCTCAGTATATGTACGATAATTATTTTAATACTAATTATTTCTTTAATACGTATATATATTTATACTATAATATATATATATATATATATATATATTATAACTAGTTATAAAATGCGTATAATGAGCTATTATATATATATATTAATTGTATATTATATATATTTATATATATAATATAATATATATTATATATATATATATATACTATAAGGAGTATATTAATATTAACTATATATAGATATATAGATATTTATATATATAATATATATATATATATTATATAGTATATTATAATATATATATATATATATTAATATATTATATATATATATATATTAATATATATAAGTAGTATTTCAGGGGTATATATAGAGTATATATAATAGTACGTGCCTTCTAATAAGTACTATAATCATATTATAATGACGGTTGAGCAGCAAGTGAGGATAGAGGAGTTATATATATAGATTATACATGGATCTTGTACTACTTAAACCTTATATGCACTTATAACTGTCTAGTATGATATATATAGCTTAGTACTATATATATATATACTATACTTATATATATATAATAGTAAGATAGTCATTAGCGGACCTCTTTGAGATCCTATATGTCATGATTGGCACTAAAGGAGAGAGACATGCAGAGAAGGGAAGGCAGGTAGAATATCAGAGAACGAAAAGACGGACTGACTTTGCCTTTACTATTAAGATCTGTAAAATGTCAATGGGGGCGAGGCACGTCTGCGAGCACGTCAAAGAATAACATTTATACGAATAGTAGGTTTCGAGCTGATTAGCTATATAAGTACTTGTAATTGATAGGTATATATTTCTATATATATAGTATATATAATATATCATATATAGTACGCTTAAGTAGTTATATAATGACTTTCTGGCAATAATACCTAAATAAATAAAACATAAGTATGTATATATATGATATATAACGAACTTAATCTATATATTATCATTTAACAGGGGACCTAATAAACATAGTATGTGATATATATCATTCAACCTACTCCGCCCTCACCTAAGAACAAAAATCTCCTGGCCCTCTACGCCACCCATGAGTTAGTCCAGACTAGTATAAATTAGCGTAGATATATATATATATAGCCCTGTTCTACGTAGTACAGTCACTTTGTCATTTACTCTATAATAACAATTTATATTAATTTATTACTAATATTATATATACTATACATTATATTTCTCTAAGTATAGTTACGTGCAATACATATATAACACTCATTATTAAGTATATCTTTAAAATAAGTTCATGTATAGTATAACTAATTATTAAGTGATACCTATTGTGTATATTTAGTATAATATTTCCGGACCTATTTTATATATATATATGATATATATTTCAATAAGATATAACTAGGTATATCATTTTCTTATATTATAATATTATTTGCAATTGTATTTAGGATATATATATATATATATATATATATATATAAATATAATAGGTTATACTATATATATATATATATATATAGTATATAATATATATATATATAGTATATAGTAGTTGTGAGTATTTTAACAATAAGTATCCGCACCTCGGATCCACTTCATAATATGATACCTATATTATTGTAGTATTATATTGTTACTGGCCAACTCCATCTACAGTTCCTAAGGCATATACAGCCAGTCCTTTTTGACTATATATCATTGATAATAATGGCAGATAATTATTATCAAATATTATTTGCTATATTATATATGGTTATATATATAGCTATATATACCCGGTGGACCTTGTGTATACTTATTTCGACTATTCATTATAGAGAGTAATCTTTTCGATATTCATACTATAGAGTAATCTTATTTCAAGTATCATACATATAGAGTATATAGTATATATAATCAGTATAGTTATAGATATATATATAAAAGGAGTTATATATATATTATAATTATATATTATGTGCGTTAATGGCTATAGCATATTTAATTATATTATATATATAGACCAAAGTTACTTAACGCCCACACGGAACGGGAGCTCGGATTCAAAAAAAAATTTTCACAGGGTGGAATCTAGATACATAAATAGATGTTTTCTTACTAGAAGGTAATCTTTTTTTTTCATACCAGAGGGATCCTTTTTTTTTTAGTGTTTATACTAGAAGGAGATCATTATTCCGAGTACTCTAAAGGTATTAACACGGCAATTTTTTTATAGGGGGCTCCCAGAGGTCGACGTCGGCACACAAGCACAGGGGGGGACGGTTTTCCATTCTTAACCCCGTTAGGGGAGGGCGGATTAGGAACCCCGCCGCGACACCCAAATACCAAAGAGGCCGAGGGCGGTTCCGGAGACCCTCCCCGGAGGGGGAAATAGTTCCTACCCCGTAGTTCCCGGAAGGCCGAGAGAGAGACCCCGACTCCTGCCATCGTGCGGTATACCCTTAAATAAATTATTCTTTTTAGTTAAAAAAAACCAAAACAAATTTACGATATGGGAGAAGAGTTATTTGATTTTAGAACGCTTGAACAGGGTAACGTATTAAAACAGGTCTTAAATAGGCTGTTCCTCGGGGCCTCCCATATGTGACTATAAAATATTAATAATAATTTGTATATTTTTTTTTTACCATATTTTTCTACATGTAAATATTTACCAGGATTCCAAAAAACGTTATTCCTTTTTCGCTGTAGCTATTGTTAGTTTTTGAGATATGATCTTTTTTTTTTTTTTTTTTTTTTTTTTTTTTTTTTTTTTTTTTTTTTTTACCCTAAAACGTCTAATTTATGTACCATAGAGGCCAAGCCTGTTGAAATTTTTTTCTTTGATTCGAGCTCCCGTTCCGTGTTTGCGTTAGTTAAGTAACTTTTACCAATATATAGCTACGTATCCCAGGAATTTTTTTCGGGGGGGGCCAGACAAAAAATCGTTTCTTATATATATATACCTAATATTATAGTGATAGTTATGGATATATATATAATTATATATAATCTATACATTTTTGATGGAATATAATAATATTAATTATACATATATATTATATATTTGGGTTTTTCTATCATATATATATTAATATATATATTATACTATATATATATATATATATACTACTTATATATATACTTAAAGTGGTATGGACGCAATATTAAATTTCTAAGAAAAAATGCGAATAATTTATATAAATTAGCTAAAAATCACCAGGGTTACCTATAACATTGTTAAATTGAGAGTCGACACGTTTTCTTATGGGGTAACAGATCAAAGAGAGCAAAGTACATTATTAAAATAAATGCTTCAGTGTCTTTTTATTTCATATAATTAATTTATCAAATAGATATAGCTAGCCCACGCGCGAGGCGCAAAAATCCAGAGTAATAGTCTTCTTTCACTCTCCAATAATATTCTCAAGTACGGGGGTTTCAGAAGTTCTTAATGTTGAAAAGCTTCTTTCTACTGTAGCAGTGACATGGGTCAAATAAACTGCCACTGAGTATGAAACTCAACAATATGTACAATATTTGGACAATGGCTCTCGTGCACTGGCGAACTAAGAAACTGAGCTTGACACAGTCTTCTTTGCTGTTTTAGTGACAAATCTAATAGCTGAGATAAGTATGCCATTCTCAACTTTATGCGCATAAATAATCCTAATGTTTATATTTGCTTTTTACTTCTAAATATCATATCAATTCGTTGCATATTCGAGATATCTTTCATGTGAGAATTGCTTAAACAAAGCTCTGTATTAAGACTGTGCAGCAACTAAATTACATATACCAACTGCAACAAACTCTTCACAGATGCAAGGAAAATATAATTTCTTCTATGATTAAAACCTCTCTCCCAATGCGGATATTTAATCACCTGTCAACCTTATAAAGAAACACTGAGAATTGAGCGATATTAGAAATCTGTGCGCTGATTGGAAGACAGAAGATGTCTCCGGCCTTTATTAGTATGCAAATATTATCACATATATCTCTTATGGCTTCAAGTTTAGTTGCTAACATATAAAGACCGTCAGCGAGATTTTTTCCTGCCTGCGACGTGAATTATGATAAAAGTAGAGGACTATATGAACGCTTAAATGCTATTCTTCCATACATCTATATTAATCCAGATATTCTCAGATGCGTGTGAAAAACCTTTGTGTTGCTGTGTTGTGGAATAAAATTTCGGGGGTTGGGGCCATCTCCACACCTGGAGCCCCCCCCCTAAATACCGCCACTATATAGCGTATATTACCACAGATAATATTTAAAAAATTAATTTTATATAATGATTAATATATATTTTAAATAAGGTGAAATAAGTGTTATATTAAATAAATATATTATTATATAAAATAAATAAATTATATTAGGCATATATATCAGATTTATATATATAATATACTATATACAATATATATATTTATGGTACGTCATATAATATTAATTAATAACTACTAAATATACTATATATCATAATATAATAAATTTTGTCTAAAATATACGTGGAATTTGAAAAATACTGAATATTACTATTAGTATTAATATATTAGTGTTACATTATTTCTAGAATTAAAGTCTTTGACATGCATGAGACATTTTTATTCAAAATATTAAAGTGTACTATAAAAAATAATTAAAATATCCAAAAATAATGGAAAAAAGAAAAATTCATTTTTAATGGGCAAACTGCATTATTTCGGGAACCAACCTTTCCCGACTCCTCGAAACTCAAAGGGTTAATTAAAGCAAATAAAGATATATCATCACATGTACTCACATATTCTTACCAAATGTGACTGAAATTTTTCTTTTTGGTTTTGCGTTTCCTTATACCGTCTCCAAATTTTGTCTCTTTTTAGCATCAAGCAGTATTAAGCCAACATGTTTGTATTCAATCTTCCTTGGTACCTTTGTTCATAAGCTTTTATATCTTGATGGAACCTTTCCGTTTTCTCCTCCGATCCTTCTCCAAAATTTCAGGAGAATACTGGAGATGCGAGTTTAAAAAATGTAATTTAACAGTCATGTTTCAATCGAGATCTTTAAACTTTTTAAGCATATTATTTACTAATGTTTTGTATTTTTGGTCTTTCCTATTCCCAAGAAATACATCAGTAAGAGTTTTCATGGAATTCCAGGCTCCTAATTCGCATGTTGTCATTGAATCAAAATTAGGATTACACATCAACTTTTTTAATTTGATTGACATGTAAAAAAAAAAGAAAAAAAACAATAAAAAATAGTAAAGTACAAAAAAATAGTTTTGTAAAAAAGGAAAGCCCCCTCCCCCAAAAAAGAAGACTGAATAGCTTTTTGTTATTCATTTGTTTTTTGAAAGGTCTTTTCTTTTTTGCACTTACAACTCTTGGCCTCACTCAAAAATAACTATTTTGAAAACTTTATTTCTCACACAATCACTTCAAAATCTAAAATAAAATTTTAAATTCGATTGTAAAAATGCTTTCTTATTTCTGATTTTTCAACAAAAAATCAGAAGATAAATAGTATTTATCATATATATTATTATAAATAATGAGTTGTAATATTATTATCGTCATCACAATTTACAGCGAGTAATGTATATGATTATTATAACAAAAAAATATAATTCCTACTAAAAGGTAGGAACATTAGCTAGATTTGAAATAACCTAATAGTATATTATATAATATATATTAATAGGTATAAATAATAAACATATACCCTAAATAATAACTAATAATAATAAATTAAATCAAACAATAACTTAAATAATTTAAATATAATATTGAATACTCTACATTTCACATCTTAAATAAACATAACTAACAAGTATATATATATATTATTCTAATAAATTATAATTAAAGGCGTTATGAGTATATAGGGAAAAAAAAACATATATCGATTATTGGGTTGTGTTGCCGAACCATAGACATATAGGTTATAAAAAAAACTCTTTATATAAAGATTTTATTACAATTATAACTAATAATTAACTTATAAATAATAAATAAATTAATAATTAAATAAATAATAATATAAATTAAAATAAATTAAATTAAATAAATAATTAATTAATTATAATATATATAAAAATTAATCTTATTCAATACTTTAATAATATATACAATCTCATTTTTTAAGTGCTGAGATGCCTATTAAGATATCTTATCACTGAAACGTCGCAACGTAAACTTTGAAATTTTAACATTCTGATACATCTAGCAAACTGTACATAAGAAGTAAACAATCTATTAATAATACTTTTAAGACATAGTTATAGAGAAGCCATCATTTGAAACACAACATGGAGGTATAGAGGATATATGCGAAAACCAATAGTCTAATATAAGAAGTAACTATCAAAGGCGATACTATTAACTTTCAATATATTAAATTTTAAGACACAAAAAATATTTTAAATCTAAGTCTTTAAAAATTAAAAATGTGGTAATTAAATTTTTCCTTCTTGTGAATATTATCAATTCGGCGCGTAGATAGCAATATTAAAAATAAATACAATAATTATTATTAAACAAATCTTTAATCATAAATTCAAATTTATCTCACTTAAATAAAAAAAAAATTATAAACTTAATTACAACTAAAAAAAAAATAAAAGGACCATGATATATCAAAGATGATTCCATATAATTAGACTTTCTGTGAAAGATTAAAATTAGTCCGAATTATACACTTCTTAATTCCCATTGAGTTATTTATACTATTTAATATATTATACAGGGGCTTGAGAATATAAATAGCTCTGTTCTTTCTAGTAATAATCATTCATTAATTAAAGTTATAAGCATAATAAATTAATTTATCTTACGTAATTCAACAGTATATAGAATAATATATAATAATTAAGTAAATAAAGAACTTATAGTAATATATATATATAGTAGTAGTATATATATGAGTAGTGACATTGCTCTAAATATTGAATCTGCTATAGATATTTCAATAACGAATTAGGTTCGAATAAAGTCTAAGATCTTGAATTTTATTTAAAGTTTGGTCGCTAAAATTAATATCATGCATGACGTACATAAATTAAAAATGTACTATAGTTATATATATATAGTATAGAATATATATAGTATTGAATTAGATTACAAATATACGAGAAGAGTGAGTAAGTACTAAATAGAGTTTAGTATATGCTATGCTATGTGAATGTGACATTTCATGCACTATAACTTATAGAATATATATATATATATAGTATTACAAATATATAGTGAACTAATAGTACGGACCTATAAATAACTTTAGAATATCACGTGAGTAATATATAAAATAGATAATAGTATATCTTTTTATAGAGGAATATTATTGTCGTGCTCCTCTTCTGCACTATCTCATATTTTATCTGAAAAACAAAGTATTCAAAAAAAATTGAGTAACCTACCGCACAAAAAATATCACATGACAATAAGCTATATTTTGTAACAAATTTAATGTATGTATCTGATATATAGGAGTAACTGAAGAGATAGATTAATTACATAATATTTAAGTATCATATTGGTAATAATTCCACTACGTTTAGTTTTAATTAGAACTATAAAGCTTATTAGTTAAATCATGCACAAAGTAGGATTAAAATTTGAATTGGTAATAATGAGATTAATATCCGGCGAGTGAGTTTTACATAACCTCTATAGTAAACTGCATAGGATAGAGTGTCGACTCTCTTCGGTTCCTCTTCATTGGCGCATGCATAATACAATCTGCGATACGTTCTCTACCTCTCTCTCTCTCTGGTAACTACGGCTCTGCTCTCAATCTCTGCTCTATACTCTCTTCTTGGCTGCTACTCATCTATCTGAACATGTCTCTCTCATCACACTCTCTACTACTCTTCTTCATCTTACTCTTAACATCTCTCCTCTCTATACTCTTCTCATACTCTCCTCATGTCACTCTTAAATTTATTAGAGAAGCGAGAGATAATCAACGTTCAAAAACGCCCGAGAGTAACTCATTGGAAAGTCAGGATTATGATGTGCTATATATCCTAAATGATTGATTGCAGAAATGAGTCATTAATTATTCATTGCGCGATAACTTCTATAATTTAGTCATCAAAAATTTAAGAGAAGTAGACCCACGATAGCACTCAGGCATCTGAGAAGAGGGCCATATTCAGAAGTTAAAATCTCTCTTGTAAGATGGATGCCTTTTCAGAGGACCTTCTATTGACGGACCCAAAAACCCGGATCTACCAAATATGCAAGGACCTGTCGGCGTTCTTCCTTCATACCATTTCTATGGTCACAGTTGTCATCGATTAGAGAGAGTTTTATGATATTTTAATGAGTTATTATTTTCTAATGATGATGAACGGAAAAGGATAACAGAGAAAAACTTTGACAGATAATTTTAAAACTTTCTTGAAATTTTAAGCTTTTTTGATTAAAAGAAAAAATACAAAAAGCCAAAAAGGAAAACAATAAGATTTTAGTATCAATGGTCAAATCTGAATAGGGAGAATAAACTAGAAAATGAAGATTTAAACGTGTTTTAAAGTAAGTTTTAATTTTATTTATTCCTAAAAAGATTTTAGTATCAATAAAATAAAATTTAATGTTGTACTTGTATATTACATAAAATAGATTGCGAAGCAACAAAAGTGTTCCGGGCACGTTCTCTAATAAATTTAAATTATATATAATATAATATGAAGAGATAATACTATAATTGGATGATAGTAGAGGATTTAATATACGATAGTATAAGAGATGAACTTTTGGATATATATATATATATATAGAACGTATTATGAGATAAATAATATATATATTATATAATAGATAAGATATAAATACCTATTAGATTATATGATATATAGTAATATAATATAAATAGATATATGTTATAATATAAATAGATATATATAGTATATAGAATTAGATATATAGGATATATGAGATATTATAGATGAAGAGACTAGATAGATTATATATATATACGAAGTGAAGTGAGACTTACCTATATAGATAGGTAAAAATGTGCAGGAGAAATACTCGGTGAATAAAATCATTGAGACAAATACTTATTTACCTTGAAAACTAAAACTTATACTTTTTCTGTAATCGCTTCAGTAGTGAGTTCTTCAAATATATATATTATATAACTAATATTATATGTATACCTACCATATAGACGTCATATACTTTTGTAGTAAATTTTATAGATAAGTGTATCTTTATAAAGACTGACTATATATTTAAGTACTCATTATATATTTTGTCATATATATATATATGGATACCCAAGAACATCTAAAATTATTTTATCATTTAGAAAAAATTATTACATAATAATATAAAAAGATATGCCAAAATTGAAACGAAATAAAAAAGAAAATAGCCGCTATCAAATAATGATTTTAACACATTTAGAGGGGTTTTACTTCTATTGCTATCAGTATCAGAAAGTGCGGAGATCTGGTATGCTGTGAATTTATAGTTATAATTTTTTTTTTTTATAAATACACATCTGTTTATTAAATGATATGTTTAAGATACTATAACTATACATTATAAAATAATAATTTCTGAATGAGCAAAAAAATTATTTAATTAAACAAATAAAAATATTTAAATATTAACTAAAATACTTTAACAAACATATGGGATAAAAGGTGACATAAATGGTTGGATATATTATAAAAGTTAATCGTGAAATGGTGTACAATAGAAAACATTTACATAGACAAATGTTTTAATATGAAAGTGATATATATATTCTCTTTCTATATAATTTATATATATATACTTATTCTACTTAAATTGATATTGATATATATATATATATATATTTATTACATATATATATAATTTATATATATATATATACTATACTTATACTAATTCACATTTAATCTATAAATAATATATATATATATTATTATTATTATATATTATATGATTATATATATTATATATCTATATATTAAATACATTATTATATAATATAAATATAAATATATCATTTTTCTATATATATAAATAATATATCATATATATTATATCATTATATATATATCTGTTATCATATATTATACTAATATATATATATATACTATATATATATACTAGACCGGACAGTGACGTTCAGAGCTTTGAATAGGAGACGCGGTAATGGTGCGTGTAGATAAGACAAGTCGGCGGTTGTTGTCAATCAGGTCAACGAGTGGATTGTGGGAATCGTTAGTAAGGGAGAGGGAGGCAATTCTGATTTGTAGGGTGGAGCGATACTGCGCTAAAAGAACGGATCGTATAGAGAAAGATAGGGTGTCGGTGGGGGACTGAAGTAAGAAACGTTTACCCAAACATTAGGGTTGGTACCAATGAAGTGTAAGAGAATGACTAACTGCGTCAGGATGTAAGAGAAACAACAGATGGAATCATAAATCGCAGCGAATGATAGAACAAACAGATGGGGGAAAGGTGTATCAAATTAAAAAACCATACGGAAGAGAAGCAGTGTGTGTGTGAGGCCTGCTTTCCAGTACTATATATTTAATAAACAATAAGCATGAAGGGGGCGTGTGAGGGAGGAATATAACCGAAGAGAAATAATTACCTTTGAGGAATCAAATAATGGGCCAAAAGCTACACGTTAACATTAATGCTATGAGATCAGCCATTATGCCACGCGCCATAACAAAGGAAAGAAAAATCTTAATGTTATGTATTGTCATAGTTGACCTCAAAGTATTTTAATTACGAAATTTAAATCGGGCGCAGGTCCCGCAAAATGTTTGGGAAACCCTTTTAGCTTAGCAGGTCTCTATTTATGCTAAACGAAATATACACCTTCAATATATTATAAATAATGTATACTATATTTAGGTCATATCAGCGTGATTATCCAAAGGGAATTGATTGTAGAATATTAATAGAATATTTTGGGTTATTACCCGAGAGTGATCAAGAGAGGGTGGGTTCAAATCGTGATTACTTAGAGAGGTAGTAGCACATTCAATATATAAGCTTTAAATACGCACCTCTAATTTAGTAAAATATGCACTTGCTGTAGTTCAATTCTCCAAAAGAAGTACAAATAATTCAGCATTCATAGCGACATTTCCTATAACAAGATGCGGCAGCTTGAAAAATGAGCCGAAAATAGTCCTATTTTATTTGCTATTTTTCGGAGACCGTTGCCTTATAAGTCTCATGTTTTCAACACGATATTTGTTTATCTTGACTTATTGGTGTGAAGTAAAATAAAATAAAATAGAGTAATTTAATTTTAATACCTCTGTTGCCTATAATATATATAGGAGAAAGTCTAGTTATTGACCTTTTGAGACGGTACTCGTCTACCCAAAAAAAAACATAGTTACAGGTATCTTTATGGACCATAAATAGACTTCTATTATAGGGATTTGATGATTCAAATATATATAGGACCTGTTACGTTTTACGACTCCGTCAGTTTTATTTTTTTTATTTTTTTTTTACTAAAGGAATACCCAAGAAGGTAAACCGCAAGATGCAGGATAGTCGAGGGTCTCGCGGCCTCCCGGGGAACGACAGGGTAGGATCTTCACCATCTACCTCCGGGTTTGTCAGGGGAAGAGGGCTTCTATTTTTTCCGGGGGTGAATAAAACAAGTGTACAGAAAGTCCCCGCTCTTTGGTATTTCCGTGTTTGTCGCGAGGTTCCTCCGCCCCTCCCTTACGGGCGTATGGAAATCGTCCCCCCTATGTTTGTCTCCCGTCGGGCTCGAGCCCCCTAAATGCTGCCGTGTTTAATACCTTAACAGGAATGAGTATATATAGGAATATATTATATAGTATTTATATTATATTATATTATATATTAGATATTATTAGTGACTACTAAATATAGTTATAGAGTTCTTTGAGTATATGATGTATGAGGGTGATATAGTATAGTGATGATAGTATAGTTATATAGGTATTTTAGGAGGAAAAACTCAGATGACGTACTCAAGATATGACATGGCCAAATAACTCAAGAACTGAGAAAAACCAGCGGATGGCATCCCTGTTATGACTCTACATTGGTTGTAACAGGATGTCTTAAAATCCTCCGCGTTCATAAAGTAAAAAACACGATGCAATATTGTAATATTTTTTTACTTTGAATTATAACGTTCAAAATATTAAATTTATATAATATTCTAATATTATATTTAATATGTTAAGTTTAATATATCAATAAGTTAAAATTAAAAATTTACTTTAGATCAAAAGGTAATATATAGACTTTGTCTATATATATATATATATAAATATAATAGTATATATATATATATAATATAATAAGTTATATATATATATATATAAATAATTATATATATAATATATTAATATATATACTATATATAGTATATATATACTAGTATATATATATGGCCAGCAATCCCGAAGATTATCGGTGGCAATATATAGTAGTAAAACTATAGCATCTACAGGAAAATAAATAACATTTAATTGATTTTATAGAGTAATATCATCGAAGAAACTTAAAAAAAAAAATTATGTTAATTGTGAAATTATTAATAATCACCTGTGCTTAGAATAAAATCTTACACCTGCCATTGTACTCTTTGATTGACTTTGATTACCTGCATTAGCTCTCGAAAGCAAAAGGTTATATAAATAAATATAAATACCACGTTCTAATAACAAAGTTATATTAATATACTATTAATATAATTGTTTCTTTTTATTATCCTATTTCAGGGGGTTACAGATGACTCTAGAACTATGTATAAGTGAGAGACAGATAGTGAGGTATGAGTAACGTGATGACGAGAACCCCCCGTCTTTTCATCCCCGCGTATTATTATATTAGGTACCGAATAGAAACCCCAGACTTCTACTAACCTAATACGTGATCTTGTAGTAACCGTGGTATTCGTTATGATGTTTAAAAAATAAATATAAATCTAAACATTGTATTATATAGCACCATATGAGTGCTAGGTCATCAGTCGGTAAGTAATGTCATATATTATGGTCATATCTAGGTAAACGAGTGAGGTAGAGTTCTGATAATATTCTATCAAAAAACTGGTAAGTGTAGTATTCAACATTATCTTTTAAGCATAATTTTAATTTTATTAATATAAATACTAGTTATTCTTGTTATTATACTAGGTAGGAAACGTTTCCACGGTGGAAAATTTATCTCTGATTATTAAAAATGATCATGTATTTCGTGTACGCTGTGAGATAGATATAGTCTTAGTACATCGCCTGAAACTGCTATTTATCTAGGAGTGTACTTAGATACCTATAGGATTATATCTCATATATAGTAGATCATAATATAAGGATTAAGTGTATATATATTATAATTAATATAGATATTATAAATATATAGTATATATGATATATATTAGGTATTTACTCACGGTAGTTATGTGCTACATATATAATAGTAAACTAACTAGATGACCGTATAGGGCTAGTACGAAAGTTGATATATGTGTCTATATACATATGTAAATGAATGTTTCTTATAGCAGTAGTACTAGGATAATATACAGAGCATGGTCTATAAATACCAGGTAGTGATGATATATTATAGGTATATTTACGATATAGGATATATATATAATATAAACTACTAAATCTGCGCCCCGTATGAGAATAATATGATAGTATGAGATACTCACGTATACGTGAGAGCTATATATATAGATAGTATATATCGGTATATGTATGGTATAATGGTCAGCCTCTCCGGAATATATGAGCATCATGTATGTTAATACTTATAAATAAATAACTAATTATATCAGCTAACTGGAAAATATATAATCATTTATAAATCAGGAGAACAATGTAAAACGATCTTTAAATTAAAAAAAAAGAATAATAACGCTTTATATAGAGAGAGAATTTATCAAATATGTGTAATCAAAATAGTTAAATAACTTGTATGATATTGCCGTTTTATGAGTAATCTAGATAGAAAGCATCATGAGGTATAACTAAGTCTTCGTGAGGTGAGCACGCATAAAAGATGTGTGTTATTATGATATAAATATATATTTAACCAATCCATTCTTATAATATTACTAAGGTAGTTCACACGAACAGACATTGTTCTTGTCTATTTAATATTAAAGATTGGTTACAACAATGTATATATGTAATGAACAAATAAGAGAACGACATTGTGACTGGTATTCTGTATGGGTATCTTATATAATACTGATCTACCGCGGTGAGATACGACGGTGGAATATAGGGTAAGGAGACTTCTATCTGAGTGGCCTCATCTCTCTATCCCTCCGTCCGGCTATCGACCCCATATTAAAATAGAGACTTAATAAAAAATTAATTTCTCCAAAGCGTTAAAAATAATAATGAATATATCTATGTAGGTTTACTATTAAGCATACTCTTTGTCAGCCTCGTGAATTAATTTTCTATGTATCTAGAATAGGTCAAATCATACGTGGTATGTATTGCTCACAGCTACTAGATTATGTATAGTGTACTAACTTTAAAACTTAGCATATTAAGATAGTGTTATAATAAATATATCTAGAATAAAATAATATTTTTTTTAAGCTTCTATCGATGAGAAATTTGTGAGTTCTAGCTATAAAATATCATAAGTCATGTTATATTAATTATGTGCCTCTGTCAAGTTAAGTTATAAGATCTTATTTACATTGACATATTCTATTATCGCGAGGATACTATATATATTGAGGTAAGCAGAGTTGGAGCGCTGTGAGTACCGATATTAACATTATAAGATAGTATAAGTATAAGTATATATGTACTATATATATTAGTAATAAGTATTATATATTATACATATATTATTTAACATAAAAATATAATTAATATGAGTAATAATATATATATATAATATTATATAGTTTTATTATATTATAATAACAATAGTAATTAATATAATATATAAATATATATATATATAATAATATATTATAATATTATACTATAATATATAATATGATATAATAGTATATATATTATAATTAATATATATAATATATATATATAGTTAGGAGTCTAATTATACTAAAGTGAGTGATTGACTTTCCAGGAAGCGGAGAAAATCAATAATTAATAATAGTGTCATCGTAGTATATGAGATAATAGTAAGTAATAGATAGATAATTTTATAATAAGAATATACATAGATTAATAGGTTAAATACTAAGTTAAATTATTGTTGTAGTATAGATTAAAAGAATACTTATACTTAAGTACTACTAACTTCCTAAATAATACCATATACATACTATAAATACCTATTATAAACACACTACTAAAACCAAATATATGCAATAACCATAAAATATAACACACTATATTTACACCAATAATATCACATAAATAATAGAACGTAGGAGGTTCATACCCACTGTATAAATGTCCAGAATTCTAGTAATATTATATATATATATATATATAATGTAATATATAGATATATATATATTAATATGAATATATAGATATCATATATATAATATAGATATATATAGTAGATATATATAATATATACTTAGATATATATATATATATCATATATATATATATATAATTAATATAGTATTAAGATATATATAATAGTATATATTAATTAGTGATATATTATATATTAAAGGTTTTGACAAGTATAAAAAAAAGAATTAAGCGTGTTCTGTGATAATGTGACTATAAATATAAAATAGTCAAATGTAATGAAGTTTTGCTTACTACTATGATTTATACAATGTAGTAAAATAATTATGTACTTAAAAGTAGAGTAAAGAGACTAATATATCAAAAGGTGCATATCGTTGGAGAAAAAGAATTGAACAGATTAATATGAACAAGTTTAATGATAGATACAAGAGATAATATATAGGAATGAAACTTACAAGGGAGTAAATATTGGAAGCTCTTCTGAGTGAAAGAATAAGTTAAGAAACCTGTCTCAGAATAATGAAATTAGGTGAGTGGTGCTGTTTGTGCACTGAAGAAATGGATTATTGGGGAGCAGTATGAAATAACACTTCGATAAAATCGGATTTATAAATATTTTCGGGGCATGAGGAGTCAAGTTACAGCGAGAGCAGAACGGTAATGGGGTATAGTGAAAAAGTTGGAATGGTACAATCAGGGTAATGGAAAAAGAACTGAAAAGAATCAGAAGAAAGCGAAGCGAGAATGGTGAGTTGATGATGGCTCTTCCATTCCGGTATATGGAAAGCGTTTATGAGGGAATTAGTTTCCGGAGGGGATGGTAGGAAGCGCAAAAAGTCACCCTTCTAGTGATAAAGTAAGGTATATGGAGATAAAGGCGAAACCTGTTAGAGAATTTATAGGGGGAATTAGTTTATTGAATGTTTTAGGAAGATAATGCTGGTGTTTGTGGGGATCGAAGAGAGTGCGTCGAGTATTTGAAGGCGATCTATTGTGAAGGACAAGTGGCGTTTAGGAGTGGTTAGAGAATGTGTGGATCAAATTATTTTTACATGTGGAAAAGACCATATTAACTGTTATATGAGAAAATGAGAAGGAAGAAGAATAAATTAGAAAGATTAGGTTATATGTATTTTCATACCAGGCGGTCATGAATAGGTTGGGTTAATAATAGGGTGTGTGTTTCTTGTTTCAGCGTGGTGTAGTGGATACGGTATGGTAGATTACGTGGTGTAGGGCGTTCTGAACCTTGGATATTAAAGATTAGGATGTATGACCGATAGTTAGGCGGGTGTGTTATAATAAATGGTTCAAAAGTGAATTGGTTTAGTATTAATACCGTATTGTAGTGATGATTCAGGGTTGTGTTATTGTCTCCTTGGCTTATTCATTTGTATATGATGAGGTTATCGCAAAGAATAGAGCATGGTTCTTATTTGGTTAAAGAGACAGGAAATGTGTTATAGTGAAGAGTTATGAATGGATATGAGTGGTTAAAGTCTGCTACTAACCAAGGTCTTCGGGTTCAAGTACAAGCTACTTACTTAAGTATTATTATTGAGTATCTTGTACTGCACTTTGTACTCTCTTATGTTTCTAAAACCGAGGTTCTGTACTATGTTGCTACTTGCACTTGAGTTCCTTTTAACTTGCGAGACTATATTATATTGTGTGAGATCTGTGCTGTGGTACTGCATAGTTACTTATTATTTTTTAACTGTCCAATATTTTTATTTTCTTTTATTTATCATTTTTCACGATTGATTAGATATTTCCTTTATATATTTGTATTCTAAAATAAATTTCCATTGATGAATGTAAAGTATGTCTCGAGTTTATGTATATATATATTATAGTTAATAATATATTATATATTAATACTAGATATATATAAATTATTATTATTATATATATAATATATAGTATGAATAGTCATATTATACATATATATATATATATAATATATATTAATACTATATATATATAGTTATATATATATTATACTATATATGTATATATTTATTTTATTTATATGTATATATATATCAGGCTGGGTTCAAGTATCATTTTACAATACATAGACAGATACAAGTATCTACTATGAATTATTCAAGTACAGTACAAGTACTCTAAAAATTTTTTATATTTTTCAAGTACAATTACAAGTACTCTATGAAATCTTTGATATACGTAGATATATTATATATATATAGTATATTATAATATATAATTATAAATATATATATATTATATAATTATATATATATATATAGTTATAAATTAGTATATAATTATATATATATATAGTCTATATAATAGATAATGATATTATTTATATATAGCAAGGTTATCACGAAAAACCCCTTTCTGATCACAATTAATATTTTCCAAATGGTGGTGATATGCCGTATACCATATTAAAAATAACAGGATACATTGTGAGTAAATGTGATAATGTTAATTAAATAAATAATAAGTGAAATAGATGGAAACGTGAATTAATTTGGTAGATATAATTACGACACCACAAAGATGGTGCTCTAATTGATAATGTTAATAATAACGAAGTTTGGAATAAGTGGGTGAATAATTTAAAGATATGTGAAAATAATATAGTCGATTAAAGCCATGAACAATATTATCATTAAAAAGTGCTATATAACAAATAATAATAGATATATTGAATATATTACTATGAATAGTAGTCTGTATAATTAGTTAATAAATTATATGTATTTGGTGTAAATAATAGTCTGGCTTGTATTAATATGAATAATAATAATAATGAAAATAATAATTAATGAATATGTAAAGGAAAATATATACATATATATTATATATATAATATATATATAATAATATTATATAAGTTATAGATAATATTATAGATAATATATATAAGTAGCTATATATATAGAAGTAGTTATATATTATATATTATATTATAGATATATATATTTATGTATAAGTATATATATATAATATATATATGTATGATATATATATAGATATAGTATAATATATCATATAGTATATAGTATATAAAATATAATACTTTCTTATCTCTCAGGATTATATTTATTATATATATATAGTAAGTATATATAAATATATAATATATATATAAAGATAGAGTATATATTTTGTATTAAGTATATTGTATTTATTATATATATAATAAATTTATGTAATTTAAATTATGTATATGAAGTAGTATATATATATAGGAATAGATAGTAAAAGGTTATAGGATATATATATATATATATATATATATATTATATATATTATATATATATAGGAGTAATATTAATATATATATAGAATATCATTATAGATAATATATTAAAGGTTTATATAATATATATAATATATATATAGTGTATCATTAATAAATATATATACATGAAAATAATAATAATCATAAATTTATATATAATCATATATATCAGATTAGTATATTATATATGCTGATACTAGTAGTATATATATAAATAGATATAATATAGATAGTATATATAATACTTTTATTTATATCTAAGGATTTTATATATATATAAAGTTCTGCTCAAAAATATATGTGTGTGTGTGTATGTATGTATGTATGTGATAATGACGTGTTTTACGTCAGGTGTCAGACACCTTTGACGCAGGTTAAGAATTCTGGAGTCTGACTTTGACGTCGTAGAGGAAAATGTTTTGGTAATGTCTTGGGTTTTCGATGTTGAAAAGTTAGGTTTGGATGTCTGGTAATACAGGGTTTTGAGCATTTCTGCGAACATTCGGTACCACAAGGTTTTGAGACTGGGCTGGAGGCGATTTTTTTTTGGGGGGGGGCGTGGAGATGGGGTGTAGCCGGAACCGCATCTTTTAAAATGATGGAACCGGAGTTGGCAAAAAAATTTTATCCGTTCTACAGCCCTGGTTTTGGATGATGTGTTTATTTTTGCGAATCGGTTTATTTATCCCGATGAAGCTACAATCTTAGTAACCCAAGTCCGAACTTCAGGTCTTAAGATAGGGTCTAAGGAGTTTTCTGAGCCCTTTATTGGATTAATTCATCATTTTGATGCCTTTGGGTCTTTCAGGGATAATTTTAATAAATTTAGTTTTTGGTTTTTTTTACCTACATTTTCCTTTATTTTTATGGTCGTGGTACCTTTAATGTATGAGTACAATTGTGTGATGTTATTGTTACTGTGCGTGCGTACATGTGACTGTTATAGTAGTAACGACGTGAACAAAATTACTCGTGAATAGAAATGAACGAGGAAATATAAAAAGGATTAAGAAACTATTGGAGTAAAAAATTCTCATTTCGTTTCGAGAATTTTATATACAAGGTCCATAGAACTTTCGTACACATATGTAAGTAAAAACAGTTGTACAATAATTGTGTAAGTATCTCAGTTAGGGTTGAAGGGGTCTCTCTACATGTGCGTTTGATTTCCATATGTATGATATTTCCAACAAATTGGTCTCTCTCTCTCTCTTCTCTCTCTCTCTTCTCCTCTCGTCATCTCTCGTCTCTCTCTTCCTCGTCTTCTCTCTTCTCTTCTCTCTCCTCTCGTCTCTCTTCTTATCTCTCTCATCTTCTCTTCTCTCTGCATATCGGACTGTAGATTTACTCGAACGCTTTTCTTTGAGATTTGTAAAGTAGATAGATATAATGTTTAGAAAAGAAGGAGGATAGGATAAGAAACGGTGGCAGAGCCAAATAACGGTATAAGTCACTGAACAGAATAGAGATGGGAGGTGCAAAAAAGAGACAAAAATAAAATATTACATGCAAGAGCTAAACGCGGGGAGGGGGAGGGGAGGAGTTTCGTACATAGAATTATGAAATATATATTATCGTTTTTAATAAAAGGGTCAAAGTTTTATGTCAAAGTTTACATAAAGGTACAAATCTATTGGAGGAGAGACCTTGCGCGAAACCCCCTCCAATTTAAATGTCTCACCAACATTTTTTTCAATATCCATTCTTACGTTGGGCACGCTCTCTCCTCTCTCTCTCTCCTTCTTTTTCTCCTCTCTCTCTCTTCCTCTCGCTCATTCTCTCACACACACACCCACACACACCAACACACACACCAGCACACACACACACACAGCACACACACACGACACGCAGTTTTCTTAACTTCATCTGTCTTTTTCTATCCTACTCTCTCCTCTCAAGCTTTACGTAGTCTGTCTGTTTATCTGTTGAACAGAATAGTATACAATTTATATATGTATATATATATTCTTGATATATAATATATATATAATTATATTATAGTATATAGTATATATAGTAATAGTATGTATAATATATTAATATATATAATATATTAGTATTATTATTTATTACTATATATATTATATATATAATTATAATATATATATATATATTATAACTTAATTATATATAGATATAAGAAAGGAAGTGATGCTAAATTTAACACCTGTGCATACCTTTGCGCGCGTACCTAAGCATTTATACTTCTTAGTATCTTAATTTGAGTCGGTGTGATGTGGTGCTTGATTAGAGAAATAGATATGAACCTGATCAAGTTTATTAAATAATCTCCTGTCGTTACAAACAGTATTTTTACTTGGATATCATTCCCTTTAATTATTTCAATTATATATTGGATTTTATTATTATTATTTATTCATTATTATATTTTATTATTTATTTTCATTTTCTATTTAAAAATATATATTACTATATTATATTTTATATATATATTAAGAAAGCACCATCACAATTCATTAAGCAAGTACGACTGACCAGGCAACCAGTAATATATATATATATATTTATATAATATTTATTATATAGTATGATATAATATATTTACTATATTATATTACTATATATATATAAACTTAAGGGTTCGAGGGATTCTTCTTACGGTGTTTTTGGAGCAATTTATATTCCATCTTACCTACTGGTTCAAGCTGCTGGGAGCAATGTGCGTTGGGGTGGGGATTAGGGTTGCAAAGATGCGTCGTAGCCTAAAATGGTTCAGACGAAGGGAGGGGGTATTTTATTAGTTTTTCAAGACCTAATTCAAGCACCTTTTTAGGTTTTGTTTATTTAGATCCTTGAATATCATGCCTTGAATCCCACAATTCCTTTTAGTACACTACGTTCTTATACTTACGTCAAGACTCTCTATGTATGATATTATTCTATCGTTAGTTCATTATTATTGTGATGATTGAAATTTTCAAGTTCTTTTTTGCATATTTCTAAACCAACTAAAAAATATTTCGTCGAAATATTTTCACTAACGAACTCGCCTCTGCTATTGTGTTTTGTTTTCTCATTTTATTGCTTTGATTATTCTAATCATTCCGTGATTCATGTTAATATTATCAATCATGAATATCTTGATCTAAACCGACTAGAAACTAAATTGTTAGGCTGTGTGGTGGTTCGGTATAGAGACGAGGAGAGAGAGAGAGAGAGAGAGAGGGGTCGAGAGAAGAGAGAGTGAAAGTGAGACGGAATCCTATAGGATAGAAAGGAGAAGAATCAGGGAAGATAGCCCCATCCTTTGAAAGGCTAAGTAATCTTTATAGCTACAGTAATTATATATTTATATTTATATATTTTTTTTGGTAGGTTAATTATTTTTTATTTATTTATTTATTTTTATTTTTCAGTTTTGGCAAGAGGGCGCAAGGGGGCGGTCGAAGCCAATTGATGCTACTCATTTGGAACCGCTCGGAAATGATGTGTGGTAAGTATATGTTTGATATATATATATATACTATATATTATATATTATATATATTATATTAATTATTATATATGATTTATAATTTATATAATTATATATATTATTCAAGCTTTGAAATTATGTGGCTGTTTATGACTATTTACTGGGAAAATTGAGATTTTTAATGAAATATAGCTTAAACCAACTTATTTAGCTGGTGGTTATGTATATTTAGAGTTTTTTTTTTTAAAGTAGGGATAATTAGATAACTTTTTACCTGTCATATTTAACATTAAACACAACACACGACACTACCACACACAGCGCACACGGCACCGCACATATTAAATACAGTATATATGTATAACTAGTGCGCTAATATTATTTTATTATATATGATTATATAATAAACTATATATAATATAATATATATTATTATGTAGAGTAATTAAAATTTCCCCTTTTTAGGGCTCAGCACGATGGGGGACAGCGAGGGGGGATGGATTAATATATATTATATTACTAATATTATGATACCTTAACTATATATATTAATATAATAATAGTATATTCTCTCTTATATATATATATATATATATTATTTATATATAGTATATATATCAAGTAATAAATGAATTTAATTGTGATTAACATGTTGGAACGTCGTGATGTGTTGTGCATCCCTCTCTTACTTTATATTTAAGTTTCATAAATGGTAACAATCTGGTTATACCAACTGATTATAGAATGCCGCAGTTCTCTCTATAGATTCACAGAAAAGCAAGTTACTGACTCCACCAATAGATTTATTAATTTCTAACCAAAATAATAAAAATTCCGTAGGGCACAACGCAAACATTATCATATGGGACATGCTTTCAAATGGGAAGGGTAAACCGTCACTCAATATATGAAGATAAAATCAAATTAATTTTACCAGTAGGGTGTTTACTATAGGCAAGCATATATTATATAGGTATATAATTATATTATCTATATTAATATCTATTATATATATATATAGTATATATAATATATATATTATATATATATATATATATATTAGATTTTATTATTATATATTATATACATATATATATAGATACTATAATATATATATTAGATATATATATATATATATATTATATATATATTATATTTATTTATAATTAATATCTATATTATATTTATGTACCTACTCGTATTATTTCCACGTTAATTAATGTGGTGTGTGTCTGTGTATATGATCTATTGATATGGATAGTAAAGATTATACATGTATATTTATATTATATATATATATTATTTATTATAATATAACTATAAAATATATATTAAATATTATATGAACTAAAATTGTTTTATATATACTAAAGCAGTAAATACATTTACCCGATATATCATATGATAGTATATTTATATATATATATATATTATACAATATATAATATATATATAATATATATATATAATAATATCTATAATACTAATTACTTCTAAAATTGTTTTTATATAATATAGTATATTATAATCTATATTATTATATTATATATATATATATAAAATTACTATATATCATATACATATAATTATAATAATATTTAGTATTAGAATCTAAATTAATTCAATATTTACTAATTTTTTATGTGTAAACTGAGTTGTGTCTTTAATATATAATATTATATCTAATATAATAATTAATAATGATAATCTAATAATATATATTAATATAATCATATATAAAATACATAAAACTTAAAAATGGGGAAAAAAATATAAAGATACAAAAATTACTGTAACTTGAAATTCTACTGTTTGATAGTTTAAAAAAAAGATTAAATAATTTTTTTTCTTTAGGAATAAATTCAAAAGTTCAAATTATTTTATTTCCACATTTTTTCTAGTGATGATTGTAGAACTGATGATGATCAAAGATTTGATAGAAAAACTTTAATTTGCTTTTTATTCATTTAATATTCGCCTAAAATTTTTGTATTTAAGATGGCTAAGAATTAAGTAAAATTCCATTCTCTCTCTCTCTTCATTCTTCTCTCCTCCTCTCTTCCTCTCTTCTCTCTGTCTCTCTAAACAAACCCACTCTCTCTCTCTTACTCATCTCTCTCTCTCTTCATTATATATATATATAGGTTTTATATCTATATATAAAATATATATATACTTATGATATTTATTTTATATATATATTATTCTATATTATATACTTATATATAATATTATATATTAATACTTTTATTGTATATAATATATATATATTCTAAATAATAATGAACTTTCTGGTTTTTAAATTAAAAAAAAAAAATCACTTGAATTTTCAAGGGTAGCAAAATTCTTTTATTACTTTTTTTTTGAAGAAAGAAAACTTTTAGTATTGATAATTACGTTCCATTTTTTATATCCAGAGAAAATGACAGTATTGGTTTACTTGAATTTAAAATGAAAGAATCATAATAAAAAATAATAATAAGAGGTTATTGTTATATATACCGTATAGTATATATATATACATTACTATTTATTATATATATATATATAGTATTTATTCACTATATATATTTATAGTATATATAAAAATTTAATATAACTATTTATTATTATATATATATATATATATTAATACTATAATATATATACTATATATATATATATATATATTACTTTACGTCAATCAATATTAAATAAAATTAAGTATTTCATTATCATTTTAAGCATCGACATGCAATTCCTCTAACTCATTTATACATAGTATTATAATATATATATTATTATTATATATATATTATAATATATCTATTTACTATATATATATTATTTATATATATAGTACTATTATATGTGGTATCAACATAGTATTTAGTCTTAACATATATTTTAATTATTATTGTTATTAGGGCTATTGATTAGGGATATTATTATATTATTATTATTTTATATTTTCTCTCGATTATCTATTATTAAATTTGATATCTGATCGTAGCAAAATTAGTTGATTGTTTAAATATTTCCGATAAATTATATCATTAATAATTATATATCTTATTTATTTGATCGAGATGCGAGCGAATTGAAGTTTTAATATCCATTACCGAGCGCTTTTTTCTCCTCATTTATTTCTACCGTTACTTTAAGTATCTTTTAAACCATTGGTGGCGCATGATGAAAAAAACGAACAAGAAAGAGAAGAAAGATTTATTCTCTTATTGCGATTTTGCTTTTAATACACATTTACACGGAAGATCTTTACAACGATTTGGATTATTAAATTTTAATTAGAAGATCGTTCGGCCCAAGTGTGTGTCGCCTCTCTATTCTAGAAGAGTGAGAAAGTAGATATGTCTTCCAAATCAAAACTTTACAAGATTTTAATTTTTTTCACGTAGCCCATCGTTAACAGAAGGAAACCGTAAATGCACATTATTTCTCAAAGAAGAAAGCCCCCCCCTTCCTCATAACCTCAACTCATACCTTAAGTGCGAAACCGTCACGGTCCAAAATCCACTCGTTTCATCGTGAGAGTTACCCACTGTGTAGAATCTCGTCAACGTCGGGGTTTATCCCCTGGGTCAGGCCCA
>JABUQX010124132.1:17500-24005 GCA_015478945.1 Trachelipus rathkii | reverse complement strand
GTGGCAAATGCTAAAGAAAAACCCCTATGTATATCATATTATTTCTTCCGTAATGGCCACTATATTTCAATACTTGAACACCAACCCAACCACCACTTTTAATCATGCAGGAATATGGAATGTAATTAGTAATATCCATATAATATATATATATTAATATATATATATATATTATTAATAATAATATATTAATATATATAGTAATTATATATATATGAAATTATATACATAATTATATTAAAAAATATACTATATATAAAGACTATAAAACACTATATATAATATATATACTATATACTATATAATAAATGATACTATACAATAGAACTATATAAAAATATATATATATATATTATATACTTAAAAATAATTATTATATATACTAATATGCGTCATCATTAGATTGTCCGTCATAGTATCCGATAAAACACATAATGCTACCAGTAAAACCTGGAATACATTTGGGAATCAGCCGTAAAGAGTTCTGGAAAACTTTTAAAAAATAGAAAAAAAAAGTATTTTAAAAAAAGTTAATAAAATGATAACGTACAGTCAAGAGTAAATTTCTAAAACTATTTCATATACCTAACCTTACGTTGCCCTGTTAATATAATGGTGTGTTTTAAAACTAAATGAACCACCAAATGTGAATACCGCTCCATGCCAGAGTCCGGCTCTCTCGTCCTTCCGGGAACTACGTAGGGATGCTTTCCCCCCCCCGGGAGCTTTACGAACCGCTCCGCTCTTGTGTTTGTGGGTTCGCGGTCCTCCGCCCCTCCCCTACTGAGGATAGAATAACCATCCCCCCCTATTGTTCTTTCCCCGCTCGGCGATCCGCTCCACGGCCCCCTAGGCTGCCGATATTATGTATAATATATAATACTTATATAATAGCAATACTATCATATAATATATATATATATATATATATATACTATATAATACTATATATTTAAATTTAATTTTGGCACGAAATGTTAATATTCGTTCATACAACCCTTGTACAGACCCCTTTTATAATGAAAACTGTTTATTTAGAGATTCATATTTTTTTATAGAATTATCCATTTACACGAACATATTAATGTTATTAATTACTTTTTTTACATTAATTATACGTTCCAGAGCTAACGTTTTACGTGCTGATTCGAAAAATGTATTCCTTTTTACCTTAGCATTAATATTTTTAAGATACCTATGACGGACAATCTAAACGCGGCCAATTAATACTATAACTAATATATATATTATATATAATATACTAAATATACTATATATATATATAATAATATAATGATATATAATATATAATTATATATATAGGTACATACTAAATTTGTATATTACATCCTAATTATACCTATATTATATACTAATCTAATATAACTATCTATAGTACTCCTTACTCTATAGAGTAACATATACTATATATATAATACTATATAAATATATAGTAAATAATAAATAATATATATACATATTAATCATTACACATAGATATATTATATATATATATATATATATATACTTACTTATACCTATATAATACTAATATATATACTATTCTTCTTAATATTATATCCCTTAATATATACTATATGATATATAACTTTATATATATAATTACTATATATACATATATATATATATAATATATATATAGATAAGATATAGTACTATACTTAACCATTACCCTGATTACTATCATACATATACAGTACTATATAATATATAATGATAGCCTAATTATAGTCAAATAGTATATATATATACATAGTGTATATTTAAATAGCGTAAAATTATAAGACTCCTAAGAACGATCTCCTCCTTTTCCGAATCATTTATAAGTACATTCGCCCGATACCATTTTTATCCGGCCGATAAACGAGCAACATTATCTTCCCTCAAGAGTTCCTCCTCGTTTGGTGAATATATTAATAATAATTTGAAAAATCTATATATTAATCACTAAATATAATTATATATACTAATACATAGATATAAATAATATATAATATACATTATATATATTAGTAATATATATATATTATATACATTCATATATACTATATCATATATAATATATTATTATATATATATAATAATTAACTATACTTGTTCAGACTTTCGACTTGTTGTACCAAGATATATATTTATCATTATATTATTGTTTACTTACAATACTTTTATCTGAAATTTGTGGCGACACGTTTCATATAATATATTCATTAAATTAAGCTTTAAGCAAAATTATAAAAGAAAAAAAAAAAAATTGTGATTTCAAACATCTATTAATTGGTAGAATGACCTTCAATATTGGAATTTGCATTAGCATTTACTTTATTACAAAAACTTTAATTATAATCGTAACTCTCAAGCAAAAGTTTTTTATTTATTAACTACTTAGTACTAGAAAGAGTGAGGTTAAAGCCGCTTCGTTTTTGCATTTTGCTTACGAAATGTATAAGTTTTCGTTCGTTTCGTCAACCTTAGCGCAACAAATCGCCAAAAAAATGCCTCACCAACCGTAAACGATATTCTGCCTAAATTGTCTGTGAACATATAGAATAAATTCAACAATACCAATTAGCAACCTTAGCCGACAATTAGTAAGCAGAATTATCCTTACGTTTTCGAGACATTATTACCATTTTGCGGCTAAAGTTAACAAAAACGAACCGCAAACAAGCATTCTCTTTTTAACACAAACGCAAAACTAAAAACGAAAACAGCCTAATGTCTTCCTCAGAATACTGAACAAATAGTGCGGAACTTTCAAACCCGTTTTCGTTTAATCGCGATTTGTGCAAAAAAAATGCTCAAAATTTTCGTTCGTATTCGTCAATCTCTTAGCGCAATAATCTTAAGAAAAATGCTATCTCAATACCGTAAAGGGAAACTCTTTAATTCTGTGCAAGATATGCATGTTATACGAAGAATTTCACCTTTTATAATACCACAGGAATTAGACAGCTTGGTTACTTTGGTCAAGCGCGTGTTTGTTACATTTGAAGGCTAAGGTACGAAAACGAAACGCAAACTTGAGCATTTTTTTTTAGTACAAATGCCAAAAAAACGGAAAACGGCTTAAAAACATGACCTTTGCAAAAAAAAAAACCGAATTTTTCGGGTATTGTATTGCTGACCCAGACGTACATAACATGAGCATCACGCGGTAAACAAATCGGACCACAACAATTTTGCATTTACCTGACATCCACAATTCTCTTGTTGTAGTCCTCCTCTAATTGGCGGAAAAGCCGGAATTGATACAGCATTCCGGCTAACATCACATTCCACAACATTTTGCAAATCTAGCTCAGCAATTCGCCAATTCCGCAATTTATTTACGGTATTCCGCAATTCTGAACGGCCCCACCTCGTGAATATATACTATATATATATATATTCATATATATATTCATATATTATACTATATATTAATAAAATAATAAAACATACAAAAATATACATATATAAGGTATATATATTATATACATAAATCATATTATATATACCTTATTTTTATTTCACATTTGGAACAAAACCACTCACGGGCAGACCCTTATTCAAGGATGGGGTGTGCACGAATCACAACAACAAGCTAATATGTAAATTACGCAGCCATGAGCACAGCACAGCATGCTCTTGCAATTGGAGATAATTCAAATCTCAGCTAGCAAACACAGAAGATGTAAAGAATCCATCAGAATATGACAGTGCAGGAAGGAAGAAGACGTCGCAAGCGAATTAGCCCTGAGTTACCTTATATCAACACAAAACTCATTGTGCAGAGGCACAGTCACCCCAGTGCTACGCAGGGCGACCGTAAAGGTTCGTTGGTACGCTGAGTGAAAGTTCCCTCATCACCCTCCGCGCCATACCATAGAAAAGAGATAAACAGCACCAACCATCCGCCGCCGCCAAAGACGAGAGGTCAGTCAAAGTGAAAGTACAGAAACATTTTGATGTCGTTTGGCCTTTACTCGACCCCATCCAAAAGCCTGTGAAAACCATGAATAAACCCCCACCATATGAGAGCCATTACTCCATTCAAGGAGCGATGAGGCTCCGTTGTATACTGAGTAACTTGGAACGAATATGAAGGGAAAAAAAAAAAAACAAAACAAACTGACAGTTTCATTGAGGCCCCCCTATCCAACCGTGTGTGAGGTGAGGTTCCACAGACATATTCTTGTTAATGTTAAGGCCAACGGTATTGTTGTATATTGTCTCAACAGGGGAGACGAGGGACCCGTCGAAAGAGATAGGAAATTAAGTGTTAAGAATTAAGTGTAATTTGTTGAGTGTTTTTTAAAGAATTGAATCTGACAACTGGTCTGACACCCCACCCCCGAAAATTCCTTCATCGTAGCGAACTAGAGAACTCGGAAAACTGATCTAAGACCCGAGAGGCCAATTCTAGACCAGTAAAGACGGGCAGAGCACCGAACTGAATGACGTCGACAGACATCAAGGTCCAACTCACCTCCCAGCCATATCGTGCCGATGAGATGTATGTATGTGCAGGTGAGATCAGATCATTAATAGAAATATGAATAAAGTAGGAGTTAAGACAAGAACCATCTGAGTACACACCCTATAATGACAATAAAAGGAAGAAGTACCCCATCAACAACACCGATATTGAGCGATTGAAAGGAATAACCTAACAGTAGAGTAATGCAAAGGAAGGAGGCACACCCAAGAGCAGGCTTGGACCAGCAAGTGACCGTTCGCCATAACACCGCTCAAATCCTTGCGATATGTCAAGCCCACCACGCAATCATAACTCCGCTGTCCCTCAAGGAGGAAACCATAACCACTCATTAAGATAGCGTAAATATATCGCCAATACACCTACAGCTTCGGAAAAGCCATTACTGGCGATCGGAAAAAATGAATGAGATCCAAGTATGCAGCTTCTACAGACATGAGAGTTCGAGAAGCGTTTCAAAGATCTTAGATAGAAAACAAGTGAAGCTATAAAGAGGCAGATAGTTAGCAAGGTATCAGAGCGGGCTTCCTTTCCTTTCCGGAACAGGTGTATATCGTGCCGCTGCTTCCCAAAACACTCGAGAGAAAGTGTTCCAGTATCGCAGCACATTAAGAGAATATATGCTAGACGAGGACGAGCCAGCACGGAAGCACCACTGCCCTCAAACACTCAGAGAATACCGTCCGGGCCACCTGCCTTACCTAACGTTCATAGAATTCAGGAGCCCATGCACCTGATCAACATGTTAATCACAGCAAAGTGCACTAGGACACCTGAGAGCGAGAAGGAGCCGATGATGAGGAATGCAGAATCGTCCAGGTTGAGGTTAGAGGAAAACTGAGGCCGACAGAGATGACCTTTCATTTGAGAACTTTCAGCAATCAAACCATCAGATCGTAATAAGCAGATAATACGATACTATATATAATAATAATATATATATCATATATATATATAATATATATATATATATATATACTAAAATACCGGGTATAACAGGACTGCCCGGAATATCCGACCGGATACTCGCGGCCGGATCATCCGGTATCCGATTTTATACTTCCAGCCGGATTATCCGGTTACCGCTATCCGCTAAGTTCACAGTCCGCGGCCCATCCCTCAATATTATACATATTATATAATTATATGTATTATAATATATATACTATATATATACTATTATATAAATATTATATATTATATATATATAAATATAAATATATATAATATATATATATGATATATAATATATATATATATAAATATATAAATAATATATAATATATATATATAATATATAATATATATAATATATATATATAAATATATATATATGATGTATATACATATATTAACTATATATATTTATATAATATATATAATAATAATAAAATATATATCATTAATATCATATCATATATCATAATTATATATATGATATATATTATATATATATACTGTATAATATATTACTGGTAAGTATCATTTGATAGAACTTTGTGCATCAAAGTATTCTTAAATGACATGCAGCTAGCTACTGCCGATTACCAACAAAAGCAATGACACTATGTATTATTATGTAATTTTCTATGTGCGAATGAATGCCTAAAAATGGGATTGATGGCACTCTGAATAATGATATAATGCAGCAGCAAAAGTAAGGTACAACATATATATATCTTTTCTATTTTAACATAAGAGAATCTTAAGCCACTCTAACCGTTTCCCTTTACCAAAAAGCCTATTTGTCAGCTTAAAAGTACGACAATATGTGAAGAGCAGAAAATAAGGGATTCATGCAATATATACTTAGTTTAAAATGGCATTCAATCGGAAAATTGGTCTTCTAAGGTTTTATATATAAAATATTGGATTCTCTCTCTCTCTCTCTCTCTCTCTCTCTCTCTCTCTCTCTCTCTCTCTCTTTGTTTGGCAATCAGATCTATACTTATAAAAGAGTAAACAAACAGTTCTGTTTTATATAATTTTAACAGCAATGTTATCTAC
>JABUQX010124132.1:10000-12500 GCA_015478945.1 Trachelipus rathkii | reverse complement strand
TTTACTTGGTCAAATCGTTTAAATCTCTTAACTACATTCAGGCTACATGTAGTTTAACCTTTAAATTCATGAAACAGGTAATATATATATATATATATATATATATATATATATAGAAAGAAAGAAAGCATACAAATGAATGTATACGTACTGATTGATGGTTATGTTGAAATGAAGAAAGAAGATATGATATATATATACATATATACATATATATATTGTATATATATTACATACATACATACATACATATTATTATTATTACATATACATATATTATTATTAGTTATTATTATTATTATTATTATATATGTATAAAGTTATACATTACGTTATATGTTATGTATATATATATGTATTATTATTATATTATATATTATTATTATTATTATTATTATTATTATTATATATATATATATTATGCTATATTATTATATTATATTATTATTATTATTATTATTATTATTATATATGAATTATACATTATATATATTAGTTATGCTATATACATATATTATTATTATTATTATACATATTATTATTACATATATATTATATATATTATATATTATTATTATTATTATTACATATTGAAATTCAATGCCATTATTACATATTACATATATATATATATTATATATTATATATATATATATTATTATTATATATTATACATATATATATATATTATTATTATTACATATTATATATATATTATATATATACATATATATTATTATATATTATTATTATTATCTATATTATTATTACATATATATATATATATGATATATATTATTATTATTATTAAGTTACAAATACATATATGATATATATATATATATATATACATATATATATATGAGTGATATATTATACATATATATATTATGATATTTCATAGTGAAGAAGAAGAAGAAAGCGAGTTGATATATATATATACATATTATATGGGTTATATTTGGATAAATATTATTAGAAAGAAGAAGATATTATTATATATATATACATATATATATATATGTTATGCTATATAAGTTATTATTATTGTTATTATTATATATATATTATTAAGTTAATATATATTATTGTTATTATTATATTTATATATATTTATATATAAATATATATTATTATATATATATATATATATATATATATTATTATTACATACATACATACATGTTATTATTATACATATTTCCATATATTAATATTTATAAGAAGAAAGATATATTATTACATATATATATATATATATATATATATATATATATATATATATATATATATATATATATATATATATATTATATATATATATATATATATATATATATATATATATATATATATATATTGCTAAGTGTAGGGGGAAATTGGTTATAGTATATATATATATATATATACATATATATATATATATATATATATATATATATATATATATATATATATATGTTGTTTCAATCAGCTTATAGTTTTAATTCACTAAATACGGCAATAAAAATCTTACCTTCAGTGCCCCTGTATTCATAATCGCAAGGAAAAGATACATCACTCCCTTCCGGCACTGAGAGATTTTGAGGGGATGCATAAAACGTTGGACCTTTGAATGCATTCCCATCTAAAGTTCTCTGACTAGTTGAATGATCTGTATTTAATGCCTGGCCTGCAAAGAAATAAGAAAATAGTTTAGGATTATTTTATCATGTGTTAACAAATTTTAATAACTAACTGATAATAATAATATTTGTCATTATTAATGACATCGACTCACACTGATTTTCAATGAGAAAATCTAAATGCCACTCGATTTTTTTCTTTTGTTGAAACAATATTAAATTATTTTGAAGAAATATTTTAATTTTCAAGCACTCATTGGTCGGAAAGAATCTCGTAGACAAGGTGGTGTGAGGTCATATAATTAATAAAACATACAATATATATTTTCCTTAAAAAGATATAAATCCCATCGATTATTTTTTTTCTTTTACATCTCAAAAGCTTCAAAGAAAAGGATTTAAAGAAAGACAAAAGTGAAGTCGATAAATGTTGTTGTTTTTCTTATCCTCTTCAGAACAAAAGACGTTTTCATTTGACTTTGTTCAGTTTCCATTCCTCGGAGAACTCTAAATCAGCTTCTTATTACACTTTCCTTTCAGCCTGACTTATTTCAAAATCCTACCGTACGTTGTCGCTAGTCAAGCGTACAAATGTATGTAACACTAGACATTCATATAATATTTCTTTACAAAAGCATTCACCATATTATGTATATATAATATATATAGTATATATATATAAGGTTATATATATGCTAGCAGAATATATATATATATATATATAAGGTTATGTTATATATATATATATATATATATATAGGCATATATATATGGCATATGTAAAGAATATATATATATATATATATATATATATATATATATATATATTATATTATATATATATATATATATATATATATATATATATATATATA
>JABUQX010124132.1:0-2500 GCA_015478945.1 Trachelipus rathkii | reverse complement strand
AATGAGGAGAGGAAAAAAAGTCACGCAGTCTAACAGAACATCCAGTTTCTTTGAGGCCGCCCAGCAACCGTTGTGATGTGAGGTGAGGTTTCCAAGACATGTTTTTGTTTATGTTAAGGCCAGGAATGTTTATATTGTCAACATTAGAGACGAGAGAACCGAAAGAGATAAAAAAGTTAGAAGGTGTCTTAGAGAGGGGAGATTTGTAGAAGTTGGGTTTTATAAAGAATTAAATTTCACAAGGTTTAGACGACCCCCCCACCCAGAAATTCTGTCCAGATCAGCGAGAATAGAATTGGAAGGTTAAGACGTGAGGCAATTCTAAGAAGTAAAAGAGGAAGCAGATTGAAATGAGTTGAGGAATGAAGGGTCGAGTCATCGGCTTATGAGTGGATAGAGTTAGATGTGCAGGGTGAGAAGATTCATTAATGAAAAAGCAAGAATAAAGAGATGACATCCACTATTGAACAGAAAAAGAAGAAAGGTCACCTCATCAACAACAAGCCGATCATTGAGCGATTTGAAAGAAATCTAGACATAAGTAAGCCAAAGAGAAGGAAGGAAAACCCAAAGGAGGGGAGCTTGGAGAGCAGTTACGCGTGCATACCCGATCAAATGCTTTGGATATGTCAAGCGCCACCACGCAAGTTCCCCGGTAGTTCCTAAGGGCGGAAAGACCATGAAATCTGATTAAATAGGAAAGTATGCGTGTCAGTAGACCCTCACGAGCGCCAAAGCGTCTGGCGATCGGAAAAGAACTCGTGACTAGATTTTCCAGATGGTCTAAGAGTGAGAGTTGAGAAGGGTTTCAAGATCTTAGATAGAATACAAGTTAGAGCAATAGGGCGATAGTTAGAAAGGATCAGAGCGGCTTCCTTTTTTCAGACTTAGGTGTGACAGTATGCGCCGCTTCCAAACCAACTGAGGGAAGAGTGCTTAGTAATGAGGCATCAGAGAATATGTTTGAACGAGGGCGGGGTTCAACACGAGCAACTCCTCAAACTTGGGGAGGAATGCCATCCGGGGCCACCCGCCTTCATTACTTCATAGATTTCAGAAGCCTCAGCACCCGATCAAATGGTAATCCCACAGGCAAAGGGCACAGACACACTAGAGGAGAAGGAGGAGGAAGATGAATGCCAGAAGCGTCCAGGGTTGAGTTAGAGGAAAATAGGAGCGCCCGAAAAGAGTGGCCTGTTTCACCCCCCTGTCTGGAGTATTCAGCAACAGAACCATCAGAAGCGAATAAGAGAGGACATGCATTGGATTATACAGAAGTTGTTGAGAGATATTCTTTGGCAAGAGGCCAAAAAGAGATTTGTCAGATTGGAGAAAACCAAGGCAGGTCAGACCGCACTTTCGTTTTAATGAAAGTCCCGCTTTGGCTCGATCGAAAGAGTATCCCTGCAACGATTTCTAGCTGAATGAAAAATTCAGCGAGGAGTGATAAGAGAATGAGAATTTTTCCACACCCGATACGGCACTGTCTCAGCGCTGAATGGCCATTGAAACAAGCAAACGATCGAACCATGGATTCTTGAGGAGGAAAAAAAGATTTAAGTTCGAAGAAGGAATGAACCTGCTCAATTCCCATCAACAGATTAACAGCTTCCCACTTTATGGCAGAAGCCGAAGCCGTCTTCCCAGGAAGTACAAGCAAGATCCACTCCCAATTATTAGTTAGCGTAGAAGCAGCAAGCGCCAACTGCCCCCCAAGTCAAGCCGATTAAAGTTGCCAGAAACAAAAATGCATAGGGACAGGATGGAGCTATGTTGGAGAGAAAGTATTAAAATTAGAGGAATTAAGGTTAGTGGTCAGATTTACCAATAGGAGCGAAGGTGGTCTATTTATAGAGAGAAGACTACGTGCGTGACATAGTCCAAGAAAACAGTGCTCAGATGCGTTGGACCATCCGGAATGTGTGTTTTGGTTCTTTAATTAGCTTGCGTCCAGATCAGTTTTAGAGAATACTGAATGATTCGGTCTTTCCTCCCCCACCTAAAATCAGTATGAGAGGACCCCAACCACTCAGTGTTGTGTACATTGAAATCCCCTATAGAGGACCTCCAGTATTTGGATAAGAGAGATATAATCAGGTCTCGTGGAGAAGTTAGTAAGGAAATCAAAAAAAGGCATGAAAAAATCTGTTCTGCTTAGGAGAATCAGCAGAAGCACAAGATTATTGCAGTAGAAGGAAGAAAGATTTTAACCACTGGATGAGTCATCGAAGTTGAGAAGACTAGATTCTCGAGATTTTAGCCAGGATGTTTATGTTATAGGTAGCATACTATATCCAGCCCTTGGCGAGACTGAGAAATTATGAAATAAGGTTAGGTAGTGGATATATAAACGGATAGATATCGAGGATGAGATTCTAGCATTATCTTGGGCAGACAAGGAGAGCAAAAAGATTAGGGTTAGAGTTAGAAGGTGGTATTCCACGGAAGGCAAAGAAGAGTTCAGCACGGATGTTGGTAAAAGTCAATGAAAGACCCGCGC
>JABUQX010124131.1:12500-14490 GCA_015478945.1 Trachelipus rathkii | reverse complement strand
ATATATATATAGTATTTATAATTATATATATATATACTATATTATATAGTATATATATAATATATACTATATATTATATACTATATATAATTATATATATAGATACTATATATATATATATATAAATATTATTATAAATACTTTTAATATTATATATTATTATTATATATATAGTATATATATATATATATTATATATATATAGTATATAATTTAAGTGTTGTAATTTTATATATATATATTATATATATATATATATATATATATACTATATTAATTATATATAAATTAATATATTATTATATATATAATATATATATATATATATATATATATTATACTATATATATATATATTAATATAATATATACTATATATATAATATATATATATATATTATATATTATATAATATTATATAATATATTATATATATATATATATTATAATATATATATATTATATATATACTATATCTGTCATTATACCTGTATACCAGAAAATACGGTGTATAATCACAGTATAGACCATCGCGTGCCACAGTATAGCAGCTGTGGAGTCCAGTTTAGCCGCAGTGTCCTCTAGTTTAACCGCTTGTGGTCATATCTTGTACACTGGACTCTTCAGAACACGCAATAGTCGTATTGTGCTGAGTGCGAGGCTTTCTTTCCCTTATTTTTACTCTTCCTTATCCTACTACCTTCGTCATTTCCTTTCTTCTTCTTTATTCGCTTGCTCTCGTCATGGTGGGAGACTCGGAATTAATACTTTCTCCCAACCCCTCGCTTCCCACGCATTTTCGTCTTCCCCCCTTGCTTTCCCACCAAACCCCTGGCAAATACAACCAAGCCGGGATATTCGCTGATTTGCGTAGTCTTTTCCTTTTTTTTTTTTTTTCGGAAATGTTTTTTTTAGATGGCATTCTGCGTGCCATAAGTGATGAAGCGATAAGGCACAGTATTGTCCGGTCTTTCCTGCCTGAAGAAGTCTCCTTTCGTATAAGAGACTCCATCCCTACCTTGTCTTCTTCTTCCACCCCCTACACCGCTCTTCGAGATCTTTTGGTCTCACGCCTTTTCCCGTGATACTCAGGAGGCCAATTATGAAGAGTTGCTGCGTGTCACCTCGCTAGGAGATCAAAAGCCTTCCGATCTCCTAGTGCAGATGCTGTCTTTGTTGAGTGGTCCTCCCACCCCCAGGAGTCGGGCAACGTGTCCACATCGACATCGTTGGACCTCTTCCTCCCTCCCGCGGTAAGAAATATATTCTTAAATGTATAGACCGGTTCACACGTTGGACCGAGGCTATCCCTCTCTCTGTAGCCAATGCGGAATCTATAGCTAAAGCTTTCTTAGCCTCATCTGGATTTCTCGCTTTGGCTGCCGCTTTCTGTCACGACGGATCAAGGATAGACCTTTCGGAATCCTTCATTATGGGAGAGATTTTGATGCATCTCCTTGGTTGCAGAGAGATCTTATACGACTCTCTTCCAATTCTCCAAGGAGGAAGCGGCTTTATAGAGCGTTTTCACCGTCAGCTAATAAGCTTTTCTGTTCTGAGCTCAGCCAAGCCCAGAGATTGGATCTGAAGCTCTTCCCTTTCGTGTATGCTTGGCATGTCGGTTCCACTGTTAAAGAGGATCTGCACTGTTCTGCTGCGAATTCGTGTATGGTTTTCCTTTTCCTTTTCGTCTTCGGCTTGACTTCTTCTCACAGTCCTCTCCCCTTCTAAAGCTGACCCGCTATTCGCTTTCTTATCCGCCTTGATTGCGCTGTGCTTTCGTCCGTGCGAGACGGGGACTCCTTCTCGTCCACACAAGGTGCATTCCTATATTCCCTAAGGATCCTTCTTCCTGCACTCATGTCTTTGTTCGACCTAACTCCCACCGCACCACTCTCCAACCTAAGTATGACGGACCTTTTCCAGTGGATATTTAGGAAGGAAAAATTCTTCACGATTCAACGTCCCATACGCACAGAAGTCGTTTCAATC
>JABUQX010124131.1:0-10000 GCA_015478945.1 Trachelipus rathkii | reverse complement strand
TTCTCGCACCGAGCTCATGCTGTGCGTATGTCGGGATCCTTACATCTGGTCGCGGCGGGCTTCTGTTAACCATGAGCACCCCCTGAAATGCAAACCGATGCGTGTAGCCCAGAGGCGGGTTCCAACAACCCTTCTATGGATTTTAAATAAGTATCAGTATCAAAGCAGTGATACGAAGCAGGATGATTGAATCGTTCGCGAGATCCTTCTTTTTAGGAGGCCGCATCGGACTATGGTTGGTAGAGCCTCTTAATTGATTGTAACGGGGACGCTCGTTGTAGGGTTCCGAGAGTCCTGGCGGAGTAAATTTTTCGTCTAATATTATTAATAAGGGCAAATCTTGTCGCAACAAGCATTGTTGTGCGCATGTCGGCGTTCCTGACTTTGGTCGTTGCTCCTGTAACACATGAAACACCCCTAAAGAATGTCATGTAGCGCCCAGCGGGTTCACCATCTTCTGTGGATTAAATAAGTATCGAAGCTTCAAAGCGTTTGATATCGAAGCAGGAGATTTTGAAAAACTTTTCGAGATGCCTTCTTTTGCTGGGAGGTGGATCGGACTAGTGTTAGAGAGCCACCTCTACATTTTCTAACGGCGACGCTGTTTGCATGGTTCGAAGTTTGGCGCCGAAGGGAACTTTTTTCGTCTTTTTTTTTGCAATTTTTTGTTCCGCAACAAGCATCTTGTTCGCATGTCGGCGTTCCTTGACTTGGTCGGTTGCTCCTGTAACCCAGGAGCACCACAGAAGAATGCCGTGTAGTCCAACAGAAGGTTCCAACCACCCTTCTGTGTATTTAAATAAGTGTCGAGTGTCAAAGCCAAGTGATTTGAAAGCAGGAGATTTTGAAAGCTTCCGAGGATTGCTTCTTTTTGAGGAGGCGGATCTGACTAAGTGGTAGAGCCTTTCCTGTATATTGTGCTAACGGGCGGACGCTGTTGTCGATGGTTCGAGTTCCGGCGCGAGCAAATTTTTTTTCGTCTTATTGCAAATTTGTCGTATGAAGCATGTTGTGCGCCTGTCCGGCCGTTCCTTGACTTGTCGGTGTCCTGTAAACCCATAGCACCCTTGAAGAATGCCGTTTAGCCCCAGAGAAGGGGTTCCAACCTCCCTTCTGTGGATTTAAATAAGTTTAGAGGTTACAAAGCAGTGATATCGAAGCAGGGAAACTTATTAAAAACTGTAACGAACACCTTTTTTTCTGGAGTTCTGATCCGGCACGTAGTAGTGGAACCTCCTGTAATGTCTAACAGCGACCGCTGTTGTCTCGATGGTCGGTCCTGGCTCGAGTGAAATTTTTCTTATGTCTTATTTGCAAATTTTTCGCAACAAGCATGTTGTGCCCATGTCTCGGCCATGGCCTGACTTTGGTTGGTTGCTCCTGTACAGGGAGCTAACTAGCACAGAATGCCAGTGTTATGAGGCCCTAGCAGGGTTCCACCACCCTTCTAAGGATTTAAATAAATATCGAGTTTCAAAGCAGTTGATATCGAGCAGAAATTGAAAACTTCGAGATGCGTTTTTGCTGGGAGGCGGATCGTCAAAGTGGGTAGAGCCTCCGCATTGATCTAACGGCGGGTTGCTGTTGTCAATGGGTTCGAGTCCTGGCGCGAGTGGAAACCTTTTTTTTCCGTCTTATTATTGCAAATTCTGTCTCCCGCAACAAGCTGTGCCCATGTCGGCGTTCCTTAACTTTGGGCGGTTGCTCCTGTAACCAGGAGCACCCCTTCTATGGCAATTTAAATAAGTATCGAGTTTCAAAGCAGTGAAATCGAACAGGAACTTGAAAAATGTATAGAGATACTTATTTTTTTGTTGTGTCGGATCAAACTAGTGGTGGAACCTCCTGTACATTTTCTAACGGGACGTTGTTGTTTTATTGGTTCGAGTCCTGTCGCCGAGAGAAATTTTCTTTGTCTTATTATGCAAATTTGTCCGCAACAAGCATGATGTCTCACATTGTCGGCGTGGCCCCTGATTCTGGTTGCTCCTGAACACCAGGGAGCAAACTAGCAGCAATGAATGTGGTTCAGCACCCAGATAGGGCGGGTTTAAAGGCACTCTTCTATTGAATAAATAAAGCGATTATAAAAATAGAAAATTGAAGCAGGGAGACTTGAAACTGTTTTGCCGCCGAGATACCTTCTTTTTCTGGTGAGGCGGATCGAGACTAGTGGTAGAGGCTCCTGTACATTGTGTACGGCGGAGCCGCTTTGTTGTCAAAACGTTATTATGTATATCAACGAGTTGAAATTTTATTTTTCGTCCCCACGATTATTGCAAATTTTATGCCCGCAAACAAGCATCTGTGCCCATGTCCCGGCGGTTGGCTTGACTTTTGGTTGGTTGCTCCTGAACCGGAAGCAACCATCAAAATGCCGTGTAGCTCCAGCAGAGATTCCAATCAGTACCTTAGATCTATTACCTCTTATTCCAGACCATAGTCTCACACTATACCATTAGCTAGGGGTAACCAGCCATACCGTCATGTAGACAACCATAGCACATCAAAAGACGTTTATTCCCTTACATCTACTAAGGATTAATTGCCAGCCATCTTTCTGCCATACACAAACTGCATGTATACACTCTGCATCACCCGTTCCCTTCATCCATCATAATATCCTAAAATATTTGACTCGGGACAGTGTGTGTCACCTGCTCACCATCTAACATAAACTTCACACCGAGGACTGTCCTCCTCACAACCATAACCTTACTCTATTCTACGTTTACTTTCAAATCGCTGGGCTTTTTACACAACTGCCAAATCTCTCTACTTAATCCTCTCAAAGCTTTTTCAGATTCGCCACACAAATACCGCATATAATAGTAGGGCACCCTCCACTCTCTTCATTCTCCTTACTCTAACACCCATCCCATTGCTGAGCCTCACCCCACCCTGATCTTTCATAACCCAATCCATTATATATAATATATATATATATATCTATATTATATATATACTATATATATATATATAATATATATATATATATATATATATAGATATATATATATATATATATATATATATATATTTATTATTATTTTATATATATATAATATTATATAAATTATATAATATATATAATATATATATATATATATAATATATATATTTATAATATACTATATATATATATATTATAATAATATAATATATATACTATATTAGTAGTATATTATTATTTTATATATAATTTAAGCCTTATTATTGCTACTGTGATATTTGGGGTTGTATTTGTGGGAGGGTGTGGCCCTAGGTTGGAGTGCTAGTGGTGTGTGGTCCCACGAAAACCGTGCAGCCCTAAGTGGGAAAAAGATTTGAGGTGAAAATAGATATAGAAGAAGGGAAAGATGGGAGAGAGAGGGGGTAATAAGGTGGGATGTATGAATCGTGAGGATGGAAATTGGAGGATTTTGAAGAGGGAAGGAAGTGGGTTAATTTGTTTGAAAGGAAAAAAAGGTGATGTGTTAGGGTAACGGAAACTAGATGAGCTGAAGGAAGGAGGGATTGGATTTTAGGGAATACAATGGGTTGGAAACGAGTGGGGGAACGAGTGGGAAGTGAGGGGGAGGGAGGGGTGGGTAAAAGGTATGAGGAAAGAGATGTGGGAGAAGGTAAGGGTGTGTAGTCAGGTGAGTTCGAGGAATAATGTGGGTGGTAGTAAAACGTGAAATTTTGGGGGGAAATGTGGGTTTTTAAATGTGATTGCACCAGTGAATGGAACGAGGGAGGAGGAGGAGAGAAGATTCTGGTAATGAGTTGAATGGCTAAGTGTGGGAAAGTTTCGGCAGGGCGGTGGTAAATGAACAAAATTTATCATTGGGAGATTTTTGAATGCAGGAGTGGGGAAGGGAGGGGGGTGGAAAGAAATAATAGGACCATTTGGGTAAAGGAGAGGAATTATGCTGCCTCAAACTCTAGAAATACTGCTCGAGCGCTTCTTTGCCAAAGTAGATTTGGTAGTGGAAGAATACTTGGTTCAAAAAAAAAGTGATGATAATCATAAGGATACATGGAAGAGTGAGATAACGGGGGAGGGCGGTACTGTATGTGTTTGTATATCTGCAGTAGAGATGCTTCGAGCTTCAAGGCCAAGTATTTAGAGGGGCGGGGAGGGGGATATCGGTTCACTATTTGGTGGTTGCTAGGTTAAGAGTTGGGAGGGAGAGGTGCGACGATTAGGGAAAGGGGGAAAAGAGTGAGAGTAGAGGTGATTAAGGTGGAAAAATGGAGAGACAGGTTATGTTGTAAGAGAGTTTAGGGAGGGGTTGGAAGGATAGGTGAGAAGAAGTGAGAGGGACGGGATTGGGGAGGTGGAAGGGGAGTGGATGAGATTTAAGAGGCAGTATGTGAAGAGGCTAGAGGGGCATGTGGAAGTAAAAAGGGTGTTGTAAGCTAAATCGTATAGTGAACACAGTAATCAAAAAACCAGCATCTTATCTACGTCGGATGCAAAAGAAAAAGAGGTTTCTTTTCTCAGTTCAAAAGCGTCACAAAAGCAAAAATCAGATGCATCTAAAGGCGCCCATTCAACTCCAATCAAATCTCCCATGTTTGGAGAGGGCGAGAGGAAGAGGCAAAAGATGAGTGGTTGTAGAAGTTGGACGAGAAGTTTTGAATCGGGAAGCAAGATGTTCTGGAAGAAGTAAATAAAAAAAAAAGGAGAAGAAGGAGGGGATGGAGGGTGCATTAAAGAGATGGGATCGGGAGTATATAGGAGGAGGGGATAGGATATACTGAGGATGAGGTGGGGGGAGTATTTTAGTGGATTATTAATGAGTGTGTTGGAGAGGGAGGGAGATTGAAGAGTGTGAGGATTGGGGCGTGAAATTGGGAGGGAGGGGAGGAGAATACAAATTGGAGGAATTATTAGGGCTTGAAATAAAGGAAAAAAAGGGAAAAAGTCCGCAGGTATTGGATGGGGTGAGAATGGAAATGTTACAGAATGGAGGTATAGGGGTGAAAATTGTTGTATAGGGTTATTTTACAATATATGTTGGAGGAGTTGAGGTTTACGCACAGGATTGGGGAGGCGAGGATGTTGTTTGGTTCCCTGATATAAGGGGAGGGGATAGGATGGAAATTGTTGGGAATTATAGAGGTGGGCATATGTCTATTAAGTTGGAGGAAAGTGTATGGTAGAATCCGATTGAAGAGAGTGAGAGGGTTTTAACGAGAGGGAAGAATGGGGAGAGAACAAGGAGGATTCTGGGAGGGAAGAGGGTGTGTGGGCCAAGTGTTTACACTAAAGATGCTTGTGGAGAGAAAAGTTAGAGAGGAAAGGAAGGTTATGGGTATTTTTAGATTAGAGAAAGCATATGATAGAGTAATAGGGTTATGATTGTGGAGGGTGTTGGGGAAAATGAGTGCGGGGAGTAAAAGTAAAGTATTAGGGCCTTTTTATAGGAAAGGTTAGAAGTGTTGGGAGAGGTTAGGAGGGGAGAGTGAGAAGTTTGGGGTGGTGTGAGAGGATTGAGGCAGGGTGTGTAATGTCGCCGTGGCTTTTCAATTTGTTTATGGAGAGGGTGTTTGTAGAGGAATGGTGAGGGAGGCGAGGGGGGTGGAATACAAATGGATATACCAGAATTTTAATTAAGCATTATAGCGCTGCCAAACTATTACAAGGATTCTTCCAAGAGGTTCCAAAGAAAGAGAGAGAGAGAAATTCCCTACTGCAGAATGCACCCGATTAACACGAATTCCACGAAGCGCTAATCTGTTTAAGAATGGCGCAAGAGGTACCTAATTCTTCAGAAACGATAGCGATGAGGAGGTCATCAGGAGCAAGCGCCACGGAGAAAGAAAAGGCGCTCAGGTGAAGTACCGTATAGAACCTCTGTAAAAACTAAGCAGCCTTCCTAGGGCGCGAGAGCGACCATGAGAACGAAGTATAACCATAAAGTATTATAACCTCTCTTTATAATGTCCTCACCCACTTGATATCTGTGATACCTCTACACAATCACCCTTTGAATAAGATGTGTTTTCCATTAACCGAGTACAAAAATTGCCGTAAATTAAAGAATTTGATATGATATTCCCTGGTGCTGTAGAAGCGTTGAAAGCCCCAAAATCGACATAGGGTCTCCAGTCATCTGTATTTCCTCTAGAGACCATGTGTAAGGGAGAAGACCAGCTGCTCTTCGAGGGACGAACGATCCCTAACTCCAGCATATGCTCGAACTCAGTATTTGCTGCTTTGAGCTTCTTCGGGGTGAGGAGTCGAGCACGGGCGAAGGTGGGAGCACCCGTGGTCTCGATGTTGTGGAGAACTGAATGCTTGGTAAGAGAAGTGGAAGAGTATGGGTGTAAAAGAGATTGAAATTCCTTCTGCAGAAGGGTAAACAGAAGTGAAGAAGTTGTTGGGAGAAACCATGGAAATGTTTCCGAGAGAAGGAGTGAGGGAACCGGAAGAAGTAAGTTTGGTGATACCGTCCATCAAACACTTGTTCCCAAGGTGAGTAGGAAGTTAAATTGAGAAATTAAATCTGCCCTCAGGATGGAATGTGTGAAGTCAGCAACTATAAATATCCACCGGAACTCTCTCCTGAAGAAGGGGTCCATTGAGCATAAACACTCTCCATAAATGGCTATAGAGGAGCCATTAATTAGCAGCATGAAGCTTGCGGTGGAGGAGAGATGCAGCGAGGTCGGTGTGAGGATCACTGGGGAGGAGAGAGACTTCAGCGCCAGTGTCGATGAGGTAAGAGCGCTTTGTAGTGTAGTCGTACACCTTAAGAAGCGAGGGAAGTTGTGAGGTAGGTGGGCCAGTGTCCCCAGCCGCTCCTGTTGAGAACTGGCCTGTGTGCTACCCTGGAAAGAACAGGGAGAAGCATACTTTTTATCTTGGTTGCCAAAAGTATTGTGGTGGTAGTAGTACCCGTTTGGGTAAGTACTTCTTCCAGAGGATGAAGATCTCCCGCAAGAGGAGTATCTCCTCTTGGAGGAGGAATGGGATTGTGTGTTTACTGACCTTACACAGGAATACAATAGTCTGACCTCTGTCGTAAGATCAGTCATGCCTTGTTCCAAGGCAGACAACCGTGCTTCTGCAGGAGCAGATTGTCCAGGCGGGATAGCCCCTTCAAAAGGGAAGTGGAAGCACAGCGGGGGAAGATGTTGGGACAGAGGCAGCAAATACCTGAGGTGAGCGAAGCCTCAGCATCCTATCTGCTTTCTCCACAACTACTTTGAGAGACAGTGATTGATCCAAGGAGACCAAGATCTCCTGAGCCCACTAGGGCATCTTCTGTAAGAAAAGGTGACGAATAAACGTCTCTTCTCTTGCAGAAGACGTGGCACCTAACAGAGCTAGCATGAAAACCAGCAGCTCCGAAGGTGTTCTGTCTCCCAAGGTAGCATCTTGAAGGAACTGCTCCAACGTGACCTTCTGTGTAGGTGCAAAGCGAGTGATCAAAAGTTCCTTCATGGTTGTGGACGTTGTTTGGTGGGACGAAGAAAGTTTGTGACGAAGAGTTACGAACACTTTCTGAAGGGAGGCATTGGAAAGTACAGACATGAGAGGCCTTTACTTCCCCTTTTCAGTTTCCCCCTCTGGGAATATGTTGGTCACTACTTTATTTATAATTATACTACGGTTCATGTAATAAATAGATTTGAGGATTTTGAAACTGAGGTAAAAGAAATTAGTCTTTACTGAATCATATCGTCCCAAGTAAAGCTGCAGGTCCTGCTGGTATATATGGTAGAATTCTGAAATTGGTTAGCAGCAGCATAGTAATGGTACTGCATTTGATTTTTATACAATCTATAACATTTGTGTGAGGAACCAGTGAAGAACTGGGGAAACGGCATATGTTGGGTCTGTCTAATATAAAAAAAAGGAGTCGGGAAGATTTGGGAATTATAGAGTCATGTTAGCTTAACTTTTTTGGTTGCAATAATTTTGGAGAAGTTACTGAAACATCACATAGAGAAATATTTGGATGAGACAAGGTTTTGTGTGACTCCCAGCATGGTCTTAGAAAGTGTATATCATGTTAGACAACCCTTTTAGAATATATGAAAGACGTTATTGACTGCATCGACCGAGGATATCCAGTTCATATTATATATTTAGACCAGCAAAGCCTTCGATTAATTGTTTCAATAGATTGATGCCATAAAGTTATCCAATGTGGAGTGGTATATGCAGGTAGTTGTGAATAAAGAGTAAGGTGTAGCAATAGGGGGATATAATAATAATGACAAACAAGACATCATGGAAAATGAAGAAGTGGGTGTCCCACAGGGTTTATGCTGGGGTCACTATTGTTCCTTATAAATATAAATGATTTAGACCAGGGTCCTAAATGAAAAGCTTCTAAGTTTGCAGATGACACCAAAGTGGCTACCTCAGTTAGGAATGTGATGTATGTATAAAGTTTCAAGATTACCTTTATAAACTTTTTGAGCTGGCAAGAAAAGTAGCAAATGAATTTTAATAGTAAAAAGTATAAGGTTCTTCACCTAGGTTACTCAAATGAAGGATTTAACTATGATGTGAATGGAGATTGGCTTGAATTTGGTGGACCAAGGAAACAATTGATTTAGGTAATGATTTATAAGCCAGTAATCTGAAAGTAGCTATCATGTTTGGAAAGCAAGGAATAAAGCAGCTTAATAAGATTGCCTAGGTTAATTAAATCGCATGTCCTTTTCAAGGAGCAAGGAAGTTATAAGTAAGCTGTATAATAGTTGCTATCAGGGTTGCGGAGTCGGAAGTCAGCGGAGTCGGGAGTCGGGTAGTTTTGAAGCAGGGTGGAGTCGGAGTCGGAGTCGGAGTCGGAGTCGGTAATTTTGAAGAAGGTGGAGTGGAGTCGGATCGGAGCGGAGTCGATAACGTTTCAAATAGGTTGGATCGGAAATTTTAAACTGGACAAAAAGTTATAAATTGTGACTCTATGAATGACTTCAATCACTTCATGCAGTTTAATTACTTTCGACTTCCACATCACAAAAATGCAATCGCAAACTTCGAAGATTTTTTTAACCAAGCACCTTATGTTTCACATTTTGGGATTATATTCTAAATGGGAATTCAACCTTTTCAACCTTATTACCGATCTATATTTAAGATGCGAAGGAATAAAAGACCCATGCGTAGCGAAGAGAAACTTTCTCTCATTGACAATGATATTTATAATAGTTGTTGTTTATATTGATCCAATCTACAGGGTAAGCTTAAGCTGAAGAACAACAACAAAAAAGCTAAATCTGCACTTTGCAACTTGGCCATTTGTATTAAAGGGTTGCAGGAAGTTCAAGTAGAAAAGGATACATCTAAACATATTGAGTGATGAAACTACAACCATCTCCGTTACTACCTTCTCAAGTTATTCTTCAGAAATTCAGAAGATTAGTATGAAAGCTTCTAGATATTATAAAGAGCTTAGTCGAAAGCGTCGATTAGTTCAAGAAAAAAAGGTCAAGGTCCTTCCTAATACTTGTACACATTATTCCATAACTTTAAATAAAATTCTTGCTGCACTGAAACAAGAAGTTTGAAAAATGATGTAAACTTCGAAAAGAGTTAGTATCAAGGACATTGTACAAAAGAAGCCTGTGAAATTGCTGTTACTGCTCTACTCCAACGCAAGTTAGCATGGAACTGCTTTTCTGCTCTTCGCATTATAAAAATCAGACCAAAGAGGAAAAATAAAGGAGAACTGGCAGATGCTATGTCTATTTTTAAGAACCTAATCATCAGATGATTAGATGATATAGATGTAAGTTCCATGTAACTAAAGTAATGTAGTAGTTATATATATAATATATATATATAATATACTTATATATAATATATATATATATATATATATAATATATATATAGTATATATATATATATATATATATATATATATATATATATATATAACTATATATATATATCATATATACCATTATATATAGTATATATATATATATAATATATATATTAGATATATATATATATATATTATATATATATTATATTATATATATATATA
>JABUQX010124130.1:0-20589 GCA_015478945.1 Trachelipus rathkii | reverse complement strand
AGAGGTTTTTGTTAGTGATCATCCTTCAGTATCAAAGCTTCCACTTTTCTGAGAGCACGTGAACACTTTAATTTTATAGAACCGCATCCCCAGTTAGCATTTAAAAGACCGAACTGCTTCATCCAATTTTTTAACACTTGAGACACCAAATCCTGACTTAAAGTTATATAATTTTCACGAGAAGATTTTTAACTTCGAAATGGAGTTCTTGATGTCTTTAATAAGGATAGGTGTTCAATTTTTGGCTCGGCGCTGATCCCCATTTTTAACCCCACAAAATTGGACATAATATTCGGTAATTTTCAAGCCGATTTTGACCCTATAAAATACCAAACTATCACAATTTTTGCCCTCTAAAACGCTTTTCCGGGGGTTTTCTGTGACTGTAGTCATTCCTTCAGAAATTTTCAATTTTTTCAAAAATCCATGTTTTGACCATTTTTCATTTCAACCTTCCAGGCAAATTTCTTTCTCGAATTGATCCATAATAATACAGCATACATCACACAGAATACATAATACATCACATAGAAAATTTTCGATTCCTTTTTACTCTTTGTGACTCAGCGCTTGCTCCAATTTCCAAACAATTCCTGCTTTGGATTTGAAAGCTGCAAACTAGTTGATATATCTTTTTCCTACGTCAATCCGAGTCAACATGAAATTATCAGGGCTGCTACCAACTCTCACATGCAATCTCTTTATACGTACGACTACATTTCTTTTGTATACTCAAAAGAACAATTTTAAAAAAAAATGCTCAAAAAGTTTTTTTTCTCTAAAATCTGTAAAATTCTGTCTCTATTCGAATTATACTTTGTATTGCATAGCCTCGCTTTCTTAAACCTACCTTCTCAACATGCTGGCATCCTCTTCCGCACCACATACTGCTCTGAAAATTTGATCCTTTGACTCGGATGCAGCTAGCACAAAACAAACTACCTATCAAATTCTTTCACCTTTTCTACATCCCAAACAAAAAATGGTCTCTGGAAACTTGGACAACCGCCTGCAGCACAAACCACTAACAAACACAATCGAAACAAATTCTACTCGTAACTATTGCAGCGTAATGCGACCCCCATCTATGCCCATCATTTTCAAGCCTTCGAAGTCCATCTCGGAAAAAACATTATCCTGACAAGTTCCGACCTTCACAACGAAACTGTCCAACAAACATCGCATTTTGAGACACATTGAAACAACTCTTGAAAGGAAGACTACCCAGTCACCCGCAAAACACACCGCAAAAACACACCACCGCTTTAACGCAGGGCAAAAAACAGCACAGCTTGGTCGTTTCTAGCGGTTCCAACACATTGGCTGAAAAATCCCCGCAATCTTTATCGTCCATTTTCTCTACCTGGGGGGCTCGAACAACCGGCCTCAGCCGCAGCCACAACAAATCTGCCGATTCTAGCCCCTTATTCAGCTAACATTATGGAACAATGCGAATGATCACGATCTTTGAAGAAAATATTAAACGTGCTGCTCTAAAATTTTTAACTCAATCTAATCCACATGCGCACTCCTGTTCTAAGCTGACAAGATGCCTTTGCTGAGATTAAAACACAAGACCATTATTACTCGCTTATACGGAACTACAACTGCAGGCAGACTAGACCTCGAAATGCCCTCCTGTCTGCCCTTCGCACTGCGACAAGAGACATATCTTGTTCACAACTTCCGTCTTTGCGACAATCTCGTGCATTGAGTTCACTTTGCACAAAGTCCAAAAAACCAGAGAAGATGGACTTCACAGCTCACAAATTACTACAAAAAAATTTACACCCATTTCAACTTATCAAAATAACATCCGTTATTTTCTTGAATTCTATTTTCACACTTCCATTCGCCCACACAAGTGCTACCTTTTTTCTTCTACCATTACGAAGTAGGACATAATTCGCCAGAAAGGTTCGCACAACCCTGTCCGTATATTCTTGCGACGGTAATACTACTATATACTACTATAAATATATATTATATATATATTACCTACTTATATCATATACTATATATCTCTCATATATGAAATGTTGATGTTTATATATCATATATAATATATGTACGTACACACACATAATAACTTATATAGATTAATATCTATACGTCATGCATATAAATCATATAATATATATATATACTTACTATACTACTATAATATATATATATATAATATACTATATACTATATTATTATATATGAATGCGTGAAATCGCACCCCATCCACTCTCCCCCCAATTTATTTATCCCACTAATAATCTATATAGCTATAATATATATATAATATTACTATATATATAGTATATACTTACATATATACTAACTATATATATATTTATATATTATACGCTTAGATACTATATATAGAATATCTCTTATATATAGATGGATGTTGATAAGTTGATAATAATATTAGTTCTATGTATATATATACCATATATATATATATATATAGTATATTATACCAGCAGATGGGGGCAGTATTTAACAAATACTTAAAAGAATTTAAACCTTTATTATAGTAAGTTAAAATTTACCCAGAGGTATTTAAACCCAGTTATTTATGCCCAGAGGTATTTATATTATGTTATATCAACCCAGAAACGGACCAAGTTGCTAAAATGATTTGAACCTCCACAGCATAACAAACAATTCGTGAAACACGTTGCATTCTTCGTTTCAAAAAGAAAAAGAAAAATCAATATTTTTAATCTATTTTTTTTACTTCGAAGTAATTACAAAATCTGTCTGCCCATCACCATAAATGGCGCAACCAAGGTTGTTTGCGATCAGTGGAGTAATATCATTTAGTCTATGTGTTGAGCTACTTTTTTTTATTTATCTTTTTACTGCCAGCATTCGCCTCATTCAGTGGATGGGAATTTTTACTTTAATCCATTAAATTGCCTGCAGGACAATATTGTTAAAATAGCAAACAACCAACTGGTTATAAGAATAAAATGTACCTGCTGTATTCGTGCATTAACGAATTATCAACCAGCGGCAGTCGATGCTAATTAATAATCGTACAAAAATGTGTGTACTGACAACACCTTTTCCACTTGGGCAGTCGGCGAGTCGGAGTTCAGCTTATTAAAAAAACTCCGACTCTCTGGAGTCGCGGGGACGTCCGGTTGTCCTTCGTTCAATCTCCTACTCTGGGAGCTCGGACCCAGACTGCGCGGAGTCCGCATTCTTCTTCTTTTCGCACTCCCCATCCCCTGGATATATTAACACATATATATATATAATATAATATACTATATTACTATATACCACTTCTTTTAATAATATTACGCTATATATATATAACGATATATATAAGTATAGTATATATATATATTATGTCCCCAAAGGTAACGTTTACTGATGTTCGCGCATTTAATTATGGTATTGGACTTACCTTTGAAACTTACAAGTTATCTCCCTTCAAAGTAACATATGACCCTTGAAGAGCCGTACAAAGCCTGCTACCAATGTTTCTTCCATTGCTTCATGAGCGAGGCTAACGGAACTCATTTTCCAGAAGTGTGTTTAGTTCACGCGTTTACAGTAATTTTTATGTTTTCCATTCGTTACCAAAAATGATCTACCCTTCAACTTCATTTTCAACTTTGGGAAGAGGTAGAAACGCACGGAGCTCAGCTCGGGCTGTATGAGAGGACTGTGGAAGTACCTGTCGAATGGTTTTTTCTTCGGGCCGAGAAATTCCAGCTAATTGGAGAGCTCAGTGCGACGATGGCTCACGTTATATCACTACCGATATATATATTATACTACTATATATATACTATATATATAATTATATATAGTATATATACTCATATATTATATATATATACACGATACTATAATATATATATAATAATATATACTATATCATATATTATATATATATATATATTTCAAAATAAAAAGCCTTTGGCTCAGACAGCGCATTGGAAAAACTTTAATGACAAACTTACAACGTTTCGAAATACATCAGTTCCCATCATCAGGCCTACAAATGATCAAATTATGAAAAAGCAAAGAAACAAACAAAAAATATAAAATAAAAATATAAAATTTTACTATAGTTAAGGAAATTAAAACCATATTATCATTTTGGTGTGGAAGGTTAACTAAAAATAGAACAGCAAATTACATTACAATAAAATAAAAAAAGACGCAAAAAACACAAAAATCCTCAGGACCAACACAGAATAAAGTATTATTGACTTCAATAGCCTTGTAAAAGATTTATTTATTACCTTCTAATATCTCATGATTAAATCGTAACAGTTACAATTCAATTCTAAGAAACAAAACTGACACCAAAATAAGTTACAGCTAGGAGGCCTAAAAACAACAACAAGCATTACTCCATTTAGATTTATCTTCGTCAGACAAGTCAAAATCAAAGCACGCTGCAGCTTAAAAGGACCACTGTGCGCTGATTTCGAGAGAAGGATTTAATGCTTGGAAATGTAGTGGCGATCAAAATGTTTCAGGTTGGTTGGTAACCGCTAGTCGATAAAAAAGAGAAGTTTGTTATATTAAAGGATTGTCGTTGATCATGACATGAGCACTTTGAGCTAATGAAATTCCAGCAAAGAATTAGTGCGGGGGGAAAAACCTCTGTGTTCATTTTCTGACATTTAATTGGCGTAGGGTGCTTAATACGTAAGCGGCGTCACAGTCGGCACATTGAAACAACTTTGTAAATGACAGAAGCAACGAAGAGAACATAGGGAGTTATCGTGTCCTTAGGGATTACAGTACGACGCATATTTTGTAAAGAAGATTTAAAGATTAAATTTAAAGTTCGCCTTTCAGGAGCCTAAATCATAACAGATGGCAAAGATCTTAATATAGGTTGATATGGATGTGTTCGTAAAACCGCAGTGCAAAATATAATTTCAGCTAGGAACAGTTGGGGATAGGGGTGGGGGCGTCACAATGCTGGAGCATTAAGAACTCTATTAATTTATTTATTAAGATATCCAAAGTTTGCGGAAAAAGGTTAGAACTGAAAAAGTTCACAAAAAAAATTCGAATTCATGATGCATTAGGTTGTAAGTGGACGTTAGGTGGGAAAGGCTCTAAGATAACAAGGTTTTTATGCTATTACATTTAAATGACAAAGCAGATGTGGCTGAAAAAAGTTTATGGGCCTAATCATTGTGAAGGTTTTTTTTCTGTAAATCGTAGTTGAAAAATCTATTGCAGTTTTTTTAATTAAACAGACCAAAAAAAGGAAAGGGAGATTATTTGTTTTCGCTGCTTCATGGCGTGAAGGTTATGTTACGGTAGCTGGGAGTTTATGTAATTAAAAAATAATTTTATCTCAAATTAGATACCCTGCTTATAGGAAAACTGGATGACTCTATACGACACAAAGATATGCGCCAAGCCACTGTAGGAACCTCTCAGACACACTTCTAAAATCTACACTTGTAAAAAGGAAAACGGCAAGCTTGACCTCGAATCCTCAGACATTGGTAAGGCCATATAACCTATACTCCCAAATTTATTAGCATTCAAACTTTTGCACAAAGCGCTTATATAATACAACCACTATTACGAGGTTTCAGTTAAATGACTAGAACAAGGAAAAATTTCTTATAAACTTAAAGAAAGTAAACATATCGATCTTCAATACCAAATTTGTTATCATAAACTACTGAATACTCTGACATTTATTGACTTTCAAATTCCGTGTATAATAGCATGTACCTCCTTTGTTATGGATCTGAGCTGGAATCTTTTCCTCAACTAAAGTAGATTTTTGATCCCTTCACCATTTCTCACTGGAGTCACCTAAAAAATAGTAAATACCTATTTGAAACCTTTCATCTAACTATATGTTTTATTTTTATTTAAGTGAAAGTTTTTTGTGCACGTCATAATTTTTTATTTAGATTTTTACTTTTAAATACTTGGAATCAGAAAAGCTGTATTTTTTAAATTAATAAATATTGTTAACTTTCTTTTTTTTTAACATGTTTCAGTCGTGAGCACCGAGGATATCAGAGTCAACGGTGTCCTCGTGAAAATCCATATCAGCAACGTCCAGTTAGTAACTACTATGAATATGAAAGCGTTCAAGCCGTAATGAATCATGCTCATGGGAAACCAGAGTCATATTCGTCAGTGTTGAGGCGACTTCCACAATCTCTTCCTCAAAATCAAATGAGAGAGAGACACAAATTTAAACACAGAGGAGTAGCAGCAGAAGTGCAATCGCATGAAGCTAATTGCCCTCAAGGAACTGACAATGGCGATAATAGTAGGGATAATTTAAGGTCTTAGTTCTTTCTCTAGATTTTTTTAGCTTGATTTTATCTCCCACTTCTTGACAGACCACTTCACTTTAATTTTAACTTCTCACGGTAGCTATTATTTCCACATATTAATCACATAACCGATTTAAATTCCACTTTCCTTCAAGCCTATTTTCTTCCACAACTTCACCGTCACGCCCCCTCTCACTAACTCTTTGGCCAAACCTTAAATATGTATTAAAACATTTAATTCTTATTCTCATACTCTACCTAACTAGCACAAATTTGAGGTTCCTTTTTTTAAAGTTACCTAATGGTTTTTCCGATCAAAAAAAATTTTAAACTGCAAATTTGGTGCGTTCCACGAAATTCTGGATTTACATCTTACTACAGGGAGATTTTCAGAATCTAGAGCGCGAATCCTTAAGAACCTTTATTTTGCTGACATGCATAGATAAACAAACGTAAATATATGTTAAAATCTACGTCAATCAATATTAGAAATGTCATGCGTGGGTATGAAAATAAGACAAAAAAGACACGCACGAACGAACGCACGCACGCACGCGACGCACACACACACACACACACACACACACACACACACACACACACACACACACACACACACGCACGCACACACACACACACACACACACACACACACACACACACACACACACACGCACGCACACACACACACACACACACACACCTACCTTCATCAGTCCATTAAGTATCTTCCATTCTCAAGTTCACAAAAACATTATTTTTACATCTTATTTATTATATACCTAATGTAATTTTAGTTTTCATTATCACGATTGTACGTTTTCAGTTAATAAATTTTTAATCTTTGTAAACAATAATCTTGCATTTTCTATTGGATGTTTCCAGCCCCCTTTGCCTTTGCCTTTAAGGAGTTTACTACGTTGATATATTACGGATAAAATAATAAATACATTCTATAACATTTTGAAATAATAAAAAATTTGATTTTGTTCAAACAGATTCTTTTTCCGGAAATAAATTATTATTTCGTGATGATCGAGAGATTCAGCATCATTCCAGAGGAGAAACTTCTTCATCTCATTTTTCAAGGGAAGGTGTTTATGCCGCTTCGGGGTTTCGTCCTGCTAGCCAATATAGCAGCGCTTCAAACCATTATAATTAGTTTATTAAACCTTTAGTGTATAAAGAATATTAAAACTGTTCCTTAATAGTCTTAACAAATTTTACATTAATCTTAACAGAACACATTATAATATATATATATATATATATATATATATATATATATATATATATATATATATATATATATATATATATATATATATATATATATATATATATATATATATATACTAATATATATATACGTTTTTTTCTTTCATAATTAGTTCAGTCATTTATACAGTACAGTTATACGAAACAAAAACTATTTTACAGCTTATTAGTAAAGAAGTTGGCTATAAATAAAAAAAAAAATGGTAAAATATACTATTATACCAAAAAAAAACTTTCTGCCCCCCGAAATGTCCACAAAAAACGTTTATATATATATATATATATATATATGTAATTTATATATATAAATATATTTATATATATATATATATATATATATATATATACTATATATATACTTTCTCTATAATATAACTATATATATATATGTATATATGTGCTGCTATATATATAACCTTTATGTAACTAATAACCAATAATAATATAACATAACCTTTCTAACTATATATATAATAATATGTAATAAGCATATATATATCTATATATACGATATAATATAATAGTAATAATATAATATATATGTAACATATATATATAACTATACTTCCAACTATATATATAACTCTAACTTAGCCTTAATAACCAGCTAACCTTAGCAATAACAGCCTTGTAGTATATATATATACTATAATTTACAAATGAGTTTATTGGAAAATACGGGACGTCTGGTAACCTTATATATATATATATATATATAAATATATATATATATATATATATATATATATATATATATATATATATATGTACTGCTGCTAACTCCCAACTATAACTGCTATGCTCTCTCAAAATGCCTCTTACTTGCTATGTATACTTGCTCATACCTATATCACCTATACCCTGCTGCCTCCATATATCACTATATATATATATATCCTGTATATATATACTTATATATATATATATTTTTACATTCAGATGGACAATCTTAGGGGTGTACTGGAAGTGCAGGAAGGAATTGATAAAGGAGGAATGAGAACGTATTCAGAGAGTGGTGTGGTGTGAAGAAAGGGGTAAATGAGAGAATAAAGTAAAGAATGAGAGTATGTTGAGATGGTTTGAACTCTATATGGAAAGGATGAATGATAGTCAGTTGAGTTAGCGGATGTATGAGTGGCGAGTAATGTTGGAATAGAGAAACGGCTACTGGAGACCGAAGAAAAATAGTTGAGTCAAATGGCGAATGTTTGAAGGAGAAATGTGAGTTTGGTAAAGGCGAGAAAGAAAGGTGTATAACATGAGTGAATGGCGGGTTTTGTGAGGGGGAGTATGGTTGTGGCCCCACCTGGGTAAAGGGATGAACCCTTACAACGATCTACCAGAGTGAGGGTCCATCGCTGTCCCCATGGCTTTACCAGGTGGATTTTGACTGCGATATGTTCCCTAATTAATGACACTGAGGGCGGCGTGAGCTGAACTTTTCGACTTGTGTCATGTTCTTCTACTGCTTTTCTTTTCTGATGCCCGTCGCGCACCTTACTCCCATTCTTGAAGCATCAGAAGAAAGAATGAAGAAGAGTAAGGAAAATCTCCTATGCCCACCACATATTATATATATATGTATATATATATATCTACCTCTCTCTCATACCATATATATATATACTCCTATATATATATGCTGCTAACTTAACAACTTCGAGTATGTGTGTACTCTCCCTATATATATATATACTCTTTTATACTATGAGTGAGACAACGGAACAAGGCTTTATCTAGAATTTAAATTAGTACAGTATATGATTGAATGAAAAGGGAACGGATGATGCAGAATGTAGTAGGAAGTTTGCAATGAGATCGATAAAGAAGAATTGGCTGGTCTCAATTAAATCATAGTGTATGTGAGGGAACTAAGTGCTGAAATTTTGCCGGTTTTGCATGAAGCTATATTATTACGCCCTGTGTTAAATGTATAGTAATTGAAACTATGGTCAATTAAGAGTATAGATATCTAAAATTACAAAGCGATTCAGATGGATTTCAATTTTTGTTTGCGTGTTAGGTGTGAGAATTGATAAAATGAGGAATGAACACGTTAGGGAGTTGTGTGAGACGTAAATGAGTGAATAAGCGAGAGTACATTAGATGGTTTGGCATATGGAAAGGATGGATGACAGTAGGTTAGTTAGCGGTTGTATAGTGGTGAAGTTGCTAGGGAATAGACCGGCTGGGGGACCGAAGAAAAAATGGATTAAGTCAGTAAAGGAATGCCTGAAGGAGAAAGAGAATGTAGATTTGATACTGAGACGAAAAGGTACACTGCTGGAGTGAATGGTTGAGTTTGTTCGGGGTATGGTTGTGGGCTTTGCCCAGGAGATTAACCCCATATTGACGAGGTATCACAGTGAGGGTTCGTCGCGGTCTTGTGGCCTCAAGGTGGGCCTGTTGGCTTGGAGGCTCTCACGGGGTATAAGGGGACAGTAAAATGGTGCTGCTTTGGTTTCATCATGTTTCTACTACTTTTCTGTTCCGGTGTATGTTGCGCACCTCACCCCCAAATCTGGGTATGGGAGGGAATATATATATATATGTATATGCATATATATATATAACTTAATATATATATATAATAATATATATATATATGTAATATATATCTTACTTGCTGCTGCTGCTAGTAACTTAGCTGCTGTAACCAGCAACAACCTTAGCAGCCAGCCAGCCAGCAACCTTATGTATGTAACAACAACATGTAATAATATTATATATATATTTATGTAGCAGCAGCAACCTTAGCAATAATATATATAATAATAACTTAATAACATATATATATATATATATATATATATACCATATCTTTCTCCACTATATATATATATATACCTCATATATATATATATATATCTAAAGTCCAATATGTTCAGATGGACAATCTTAGGGGTGTAGAAAAAGTGATAAAATAGGAATGAACTTATTATTAGGGTTGTGTGGTGTGGGGGTGTGGAGAATAATGAGAAATATTCAAGATGGTTTGGTCATGTGGAAAGATTTGAATGATATCCAGGTTAGTTAGAAAGCGGATGTATTGGCGGTAATTGGAGCGACTTGTCTGGGAGACCGAAGAAAAAGTGGATTGAGTCAGTAAACGAATGTTTGAAGGGGAGAGAAATATGAGTTTGGTAGAGGCGAGAAGAAAGGTGTATAACAGGGGTGAATGGGGTTTTGTATGGAGGCATGGTTGTGGCCCACCTGGGCCAAGGGATGTCACTGCCCATTGACGGTCTACCCCATCGTGGTCCCATAGACTCTAAATTGGATTTTTGACTGCGACGAGTTCTCACTAATTAATGGTACAGAGGGAGCGGTAAGGCTGGGCTTTCTTTTCGACTTTGTCATATTCTTCTACTTCTTTTCTTTTCCGATACATGCTACTACCTTACTCCCAATATTGGGAAAAAAAGTTGTAATGAGAAGAGTATATATATATATATATATATATATATATATATATATATATATATATATATATATATATATATATATATATATATATATCTTTATATATATATATATATATACTTCTTTATATATATATATATATATATATATATTATCTTCCTTCTTCCTCCCCCAAACTGGGGTAATTTGCGTGACCATCGGAAAAGTGAGTAGAGAGCGTGACAAGTCGGCCCAGCACCTACTTTTCTCTATTAGTGAGCTCGTCATCGTCAAAAGAAATCCACCCTCAGCTTCACGGACACGACAGACCCTCACTATAATATATGTGTAGGGTTCACCCCTTGGCCCAAGTGGGCCACAACCATACCCCTTTGACAAAACCCCACCATTCACTCCTATTATGCATCTTTTCTTCTCGCCTCTGCCAAACTCACATTTCTCCTCCAGGCATTTTCCTTTACTGACTCACGATCACTTTTTGTTGGTCTCCCAGCCACTCGATTAGCAACAACTCGCCACTATACATCCGCTTAACCAACCATATCACCCATCTAACTTTTCCACGACCAAGCCATCTCAACATACTTTCATTTATTCTCACATTTACACCTTTCTTCACATCACATAACTCTCTAATATCCTCTCATTATCAATTCTTCTCACACACCTACTAAGATTGTCTATCTGAACACATTGCACTTTAAATCTATACCTCTTTTTCCAGACTAATGTCTCACTACTATACATTAACACAGGTAACAACCTACCCTCATGACCCTAGATCACTCAAGACTTAGTCCCTTTATATCCACCAACCACCTTCCTTTGCACCAACCATCTTCCTGCCATTCACAACTTTCTATCTATCTGCATCATCCGTTTCCCTTTTCATCCAACATATATACCTAAATATTTAAAACTCAGACACTTGTTCCAGCAGCTCACCATCCAGCATAACTTCACACTGAGGACTGTCTCACTCACAACCATAACCACCACTGCTTATCTACGTTTACTTTCCAACCCCCCCTGTTAACACCCTACCAACCCTCTCTACCAATTCTCTCAAACTCTCTTTAGATTCGCCATATAAAAACAAATACATAATAGGAGCTCACTCTTTCTATTCCAATTCTCCCATCATTCTACTTCTTTCTGCCACACACCCTCTAATTCTTTCATAACCCCATCCATATACAAATTGAATAACCGAGGAACATGCCACATCCCTGCCTCACTCCGCTGTATTAAGTAATCACTTTCGACTCCATTATTCTTACACACGCTCACTTCGTCGCCCACATACTTTCGATTCCATTCAGAAACTTACACCAACACCATATCACTAACACCTGCCAGTAGAGAGCTTCCCTATTAACCCTATCATACGCCTGTTGCAAATCCATAAAACCTAAATACAATTTATTCTGCTTCTACATTTTCTCAATCATTTGTTTCAATGTAAAGATTTGATCCACCCATCCTCTACCACTTCTGAATGCACCTTGTTCTTCACCAAACAGTTCTTCAGTCACTCGATGCACACTTTCAACAAATACCAGCATATATCTTCCCTACAACACTCGGTAAACTAATTCCCCTATAATTCCTACAGGTACCCTTGTCCCCCTTGCCCTTAAATAAAGGTACTATTACTGCTCTCCTCCAATCCCTCGCAACTATACCCTCTATAAATGCTTTGTTACACAACTTCTAAATCCAATCAATCACCATCTCTCCTCCGTTCTTGATCATTTCACCAGTAATTTCATCTATACCTGCAGATTTTCCATTCTTCAACTTTCTTACTCTACCCATTACCTCCACCTTACTTATCCTACCTCATCCCAAAATACCTATTCCTTTTTTGCACCATCAAACCCACACATTCACTATCTCTCTTCATTACTTTATACTTATATATATATATATATATAACATATATATCTTCATATATATAACAAATCTTTATATATATATATATATATATATATATATATATATATATATATATATATATATATATATCTTTCTCTATATATATATAATATATATTGTTTGAATTAGATCCCAGATCCCAGGGGCCAGAATTCGCTATACGGACGCCCGTGTGTGCTGTATATATATCTTCGCCATATAATATATATATGTGTATACATATATAATCTTTCTTTATCTTATATATATATAATATATATATATGCTCATATACTTTTATATATATATGCTTAATATATATATATATATATAGTATATATATATATATAAAAATATATATATATATACATATATAAAACACCTTATATATATATATATATATATATATATATATATATATATATATTTATATATATATATATATATATAAAATATATATATATATATAACATAATATATACATATATATATATATATATCTATATATCTCATCTATATACTTGTAACCATATAACTCACTATATATATCATCATATATATATATATAGATAGATAGGGCATACAAGGGTAGAAGGGCCAGGTAAAATGAGGGAATGAACGTGACCGAAACTGTATGGTGTGAAGAGGTAAATGAAGAAGGAAGCGTAAATGAAGAGGATATTATGGTTTAGTCATGGAGAGGATGAATAATAATTAGGTTTGGTTAAGCAGATGTGATGTAGCAGGTGTGTTGGGAGCAGAACTTCGGCTGGAGACCGAAGAAAAAAGTGGATTGAGTCAGTGGAGGAGAACGAGTGTCTGAAGGAGAGAAATCTGAATTTAGCAGAGGCGAGAATAAAGGTGCATAATAGGAGTGAATGGCAGGGGTTTGTGAAGTTGTGGACCACCTGGGCCAGGGGAATGAACCACGGTGACGATTTACCAAGTGAGGTCCGTCGGGTCTCATGAGAAGCTCTGAAGGTGAATTTTCTGGCGTCTGACGGAAGGTTCTCACTAATTAATGGTACAGGGGACTTGACCAAGGCTGAAGCTTTCTTTAGGCTTTTTGTCACTTATTCTTCTACTGTACTGCTTCTCCAGGAGTCTTGTGTGACACACTTTACCAGTCTTGGGTAAAGAAAGGAAGATAGAAGAAAGAAAGAAATATATAATATATATATATATATAACATATATATATATTTATATGTATATATATAACATATCTATATAATAATAATATGTATATATATATATATATATACTTATATATATATATATATTATATATATATATAAATATATATATATATTACATACTTTATATATACTTTATATTTCTTTATTTATTTTATATATATATACTTACTTTATACTTATATATATTATATATATATATATAGCATATATTTTTTATATCTTTATATATATATATATATCTGGGAGGTTGATCACCACCTCTCATACGAGAGGACGCTGGTTCAAATCACTCCGTGTAGTATTAGGAGTTTATATCTGGGGCAAATTTAAAGGCTTCGACGGCAGCACGATCTTGGTGGCTGGTTTTGGGATAACCGACCTTGTGATTAAATTCCCTGTGGTCCCCAATGTTATGCATAGGGGATAAAGCTTTACTTTGGAAGTTTATATATATATATATATATATATATATATATATATATATATATATATATATATATATAAAGATATATATAGATAATATATATATAACTCTCCTCTCTTTCCTCTATATATATTTGCTATATATTTACGCATATATATATATATATATATATATATATATACCATATACTTATATATATATATATTTATATATATACTCTTATATACTTTCTATATATATATATATGTATATATATATACTTATATATATATATATATATATACTATATAAATATAAATATAAATATAAAATATATATATATATATATATCTTTATATATATACTTTATATATATATAAATATATATATATATATATATATATATATATATATCATATATTATATATATATCTTTTTCTTTATATATATATTGAAACAAATGATTGAATATGAGGGAGAAGAAGAATTCAAAATTGTATTTAGGTTTTATGGATTTGCAGCTTACCGACTATGATAGGGTTAATAGGGAAGCGTTATGGCGGGTGTTTAGTGATATATGGTGTTGGTGGTAGGCTTCTGAATGGAATCAAAAGTATGTGACGATAGTGAAGCGTGTGTAAGAATAAATGGTGTCAGTGGTGATTGGGATTAATAGCCGGAGTAAGACAGGGTTGTGTTAGCATGTCTCCTTGGTTATTCAATTGCCATATGGAAGGTTATGAAAGAATTTGAGGTGGGGATGGCAGGAAATGGTGTTAAGAATGGTGGAGAATGGAGTTGAGTGGAGGTGCCCTACCTATTATATGCCGGATGATTTGGTTCTGTGGCGAATCTGAGAAGAGAGTTTGAGAGGATTGATGGTGTGGCAGGGTGTGTGAAAGGAGGGCTTTAGAAAGTAAACGTGGATAAGAGTAAGGTTATGGTTGTGAGAGTGAGGGACCCTCCTCAGTGTGAAGTTATGTTAGATGGTGAGCAGCTAGAACAAGTGTCTGAGTTTAAATATTTAGTGTATATGTTGGATGAGAAGGGAACGGACGATGCAGAGTGTAGTAGGAAAGTTGTGAATGGCAGAAGGTGGCTGGTGCAATTAAATCTTGGGTGAATGCAAAGGGACTAAGTCTTGAGGTAGCTAGGGTCTTTATGAGGGTATGTTATTACCTGTGTTATTGTATGGTAGTGAGACTATGGTCTGGAATAAGAAGTATAGATCTATAAAGTTCAATGTGTTCAGATGGACAATCTTAGGGGTGTGCTAGGTGTGAGAAGAATTGACAAAGAGAGGAATGAACGTATTAGAGAGTGGTGTGGTGTGTGAAGGAAGAAAGGGGTAAATGAGAGAATAAGTAGTATGTTGAGATGGTTTGGTCATGTGGAAAGGATGAATGATAGCCGGTTGGTTAAGCCGGTGTATGGCGATGTGTTGAGTGTGTTGGGGCCGACCAGCGGCTGGAGACCAGCTGAAGAGAGAGAAAGTGGATTGAGTCCGGTGAACAGTGTCTGAAGAGAGAGAAATGTGGAGGGTTTGGCAGAGGCAGAGTAAAGGTGCATGATAGGAGAAAATGGCGGGGTTTGTATGGGGGCATGGTTTTGGCCCACCTGGGCCAGGGATGAACCTTCCATTGACGATTTACCATAGTGAGGGTCCGTCACTGTCCCATGATGCTCTAGGGTGGATTTTCTGTCTGTGACGAGCTCTCACTAATTAATGGTACAGGGGCAATGAGAGCTAGGCTTTCTTACTACGGCGTTGTCCATGTTTGCCAACTGCTTTGCACCGATACTTGTGCTTTACCTTACCCACAATCTTGGGGCAAAGAGGAAGGAAAGAAAGAAAGAAGAAGAAAAAATATATATATATATATATATATATATATATATATATATATATATAATATATATATATATATATATATATATATATTTCAATAATATATATATATATAACTATCTATATATATATACTGTATATATATATATAAATATATATATGTATATATATATATATACCACTACATACCTATATAATATAATATAATATATATATATAACATATATGTATATATATATATATCTATATATATATATATATATATGTAATAATATATATAATATATATATAATAAATATATATAAATGTTATCTCTGCATAGGGATAAAAGCACGTTAAAAGGTAGTTTAAATATATATATATATGTATATATATAACTTAATATGTATAATATATTTATAACCAATAATAATAATATATATATATATATGTATATATATATATATATATATAACATATATATATATACCTCATATATATATATATACATATCAACTACCTTTAGAGCATTAACTTGCTCTATGCAGGAGACTGCTGACTACTCTATATTATTATACTCTCTATATATATATATATATATTATATGCGGAGATGATTTTGGTTTGTGTGGTGAATCTGAGAGTTTGAGAGGATTGATAGAAGGTTTGCAGGGTGTGTGAAAGGAGGGGCTTGAAAGTAAGCAGTGGATAAGAGTAAGGTTATGGTTGTGAGGTGAGGACACTCCTCGGTGTGAAGTTATGTTAGATGGTGAGGAGCTAGAACAAAGTGTCTAAGAAGTTTTAAATATTTAGGGCATATGTTGGATGAGAAGGAACGGACGATGCAGAGTGTAGTAGGAAAGTTGTGAATAACAGGAAGGTGGCTATTGCAATTAAATCGTTGGTGAATGCAAAGGGACTAAGTGTGAGTGTGCTAGGGTCTTACATGAGGGTATGTTGTTACCTGTATTGATGTATGGTGGTGAGACTATGGTCTGGAATAAGAGAGATAGAAGATTCAATGTGTTCAGATGGACAATCTTAGGGGTGTGCTAGGGGTGAGAGTGTGAAAAGAATTGATAAAGAGAGGAATGAACGTATTAGAGAGTGGTGTGGTGTGTGAAGAAAGGGGTAAATGAGAGAATAAACAAAGTATGTTGAGATGGTTTGGTCATGTGGAAAAGGTTGAATGATATTAGGTTGGTTAAGCGGATGTATAGTGGTGACTGTGTTGCAGGAACCAATACAGCTACAGAGGAACCGAAGAGAAAAGTGGATTGAGTCGGTGAACAAATGTCTGAAGGAGAGAAATGTAGGTTTGGCAGAGGCGAGAATAAAGGTGCAGAATAGAGAGAATGGCGGGGTTTTTGTATGGGGGCATGGTTCACTGGGCCAAGGGATGAACCCTTGCATTGACGATTACCATGGTGAGGGTCCACGTCGCGGTCCCATGATGATGCTCTAGGAGTGGATTTTCTGTCTGTGACGAGCTCTCACTAGTTAATGGTACAGAGGGGGCGAGTAAGGCTGGAGCTTCTTTCGACGTTTGTCATGTTTTCTCCTACTGCTTTTCTTTTCCGATGCTTGTACGGCACCTTACCCCCAATCGGGGCAAAAAGGAAGGTGAAGAAAGAAAGAAAGATATATATATGTATATATATATATATATATATATATTATATAATATATATGTTATATATATATATATACAACCTTATATAATAACATAGCCAACATATATATATATATATTATATATGTATATGTATATATATATATATATACCTCGCCATACAATCAACCAATAATAACTAATAATAATAACCAGCCAGCAGTAGTAACATAATATATATGTATAACAACAACAACTCAACTATGTATATATAAATATGAAGTATGAAATATGAAATAATAATAACATATATATGTATATACATATGTATATATATATACCAGCAGCAACATCAACAGCATATATATATATATATGTATCCACATATATGTATATACTGCCCTGTATATAATATAATATATAACAACATAACCCACATATATATATATATATATATATATATATGCTGCTCCCAAACACCTCTTTATTTCTTCTTTATATCAACATATATATATATATAACCTTAACCCCTTATATATATATACTCACCTACTTTATATCTATCTTTTATATATATATAATATATAGTTGTAAGTGCAAAAACTTTTTTATATCATTAAAAAAATGAGCATTTTTTTGTTTTTTTATGAAAATTGTTATTTTACTAATCTATATATTTTTTTATTATCTAGAAGTAATTTCAATACTAATAGTCTTGAGAGTAGATTTTGCCCATAATTGTACTGTATTAATAACTAGTTTTAAGTGATTATTTTTTAGACGCGATCGTTATTTTGATTTGTTAATGCTGAGAAAATTATTCTAAATGCTAAATCTTTAGATTTGATAAATTTTTTTAAAATTTATTTGAAAGTCAATAGTACCCAACTGTATGACTACACCATTAAATCAGTTATGTATACTTTACGGTAATACGACTCTAAATTATAAAAAGAAATGTAAAATAGTAAATTAATAAATATAATAGTTAAAAACAAAAAGTCTAAGAATATATATATATATTTCCCGCTTCCTTTTTGTGGGAATAATGAAATTTCTGTCTGACTGCGCGTATTTAATATCTATATTCAATTGGGTTTTAGTCCTATTGGCAAATTGCCTAACAAGAAATAATAAAAATATTAATAAACCATTCTTATTCAAGAAAAATGTTAATGTAAAGTTAAAGTTTAATAATAAAAATCCCTTTTACATAAAAAGGAGTTACAAGTAAATTTTCAAAACTTCCAAAAATGAGAAACAAGATAAAAATGAATAAACCAAAATTAAATAATACAAAAAAATTAGGCAAGTATTATATATTTGATTCAGTTCTTAAGAATATCCTAAGCCTATGAAGTTTATATGAAAAGTTAACATAGATAACTAGGAATATTTTTCCTAAAAGTATACAGTACAGTAAAATGAAAAGTTAAATTTTAATAGGAAAAATCCCCTTAACAAAAAAAAGAAATTACAAGTGAATTGCCAAATGATATAGTGTGGCACATACCCTTTGAAATCTATTCTGAGCACAGATGATTACAATAAATTTAAATAAATAAAAAAAATTTTTAAAACTTCCAAGAATTGAGAAAAAAAATATAAATTTGCTGAATAAATTTAACAAATCTAGAAGTTTTACCCAAAAAGGATTTAACCAAAATAACTATTATAGTTTAAAAAAATGTAAGAAATACAAAAATATTACCCATTCAAAAATTAAATTTACAACTGTGTTTATTTTGAAATTATTTTAAAACACGGTTAATTATCAATAAGTAAAATTTAAAGTACCGGATTTAAGATCCCAAAAGATTTAATCGACTCAAACTGCAACTATATTAATTTTGTTAAATTCTCCTCCTCAAAACATACTAAGCAAAATTTAGTAAAAGTTAAGGTAAGAGTCAAAACTTAAATTTATTAATATATAAATTTACTACTGAAATTACTCGGAATAAATTTGCCTGAAATGAAAACTACCCGACAACCCATTTGTTTAAAATCTGTACTTTTACACAAGTGCTGAAAATCTTATAATATAGTTAAAATTTAAACCCTTTTAAACCCCGATTTACAAAAATAAAAACTTGATAAAAACTACTACTAAGTAATCAATACCCAATGTTTTGGCTAGTCCGAAGAATATCTTATACAAATAGATAATATCCAATACAGTACAAATATATTTTAGCTTAATAAAACTGCTGCCTACTAATTGTGGTGAAACAGATAAAAATACTACTGCCAATAATGATATACTAATAATAAGAATTATAATAGTAATAAAATTATAATAGCAAAACTAAAAAAAATAAAATTGTGTCCAAAAATGTACAAACTAGAGAGAGAGAGAGAGATTAAATCCCTAAATCATGAATTTTAGATTCTAAATGGAAACATGATACCAAAAAAATAATAATAATGAATTACCATACATAAAAAAATGACTGATAGCTATCAACAAGATATTTATTTTCTATTTATATTTATTCTTTTATCAAATGTATTAAAAATGTAAATGAATCCCCAGTTTTATTTTATTATTAAGGTATTGTTCTTGATCCATTTATAACAACCCAACTTGTATGGAATGAAGTGGCTATAGCACTTTATTCAGTGCTTAAAAATAAGAAATGGCGATAATA
>JABUQX010124129.1:22500-27500 GCA_015478945.1 Trachelipus rathkii | reverse complement strand
TATTGAAATTTTAATCTTTATATTAGCTGATGACGGGTTTTGTGTAACCCGAAACGTCCTGATTACATATTAAATAAAGTCTACATTTTTATTCTTTTTATTTCTTTTATATATATATATATATATATATATATATATATATATATATATATATATATATATATATATATATATATATATATATATATATATATATATATATATATATATTTATATATATATATATGAAATTTAATATATATGTTAATTATTTGAACCGTATCTTCTTTAGCAATTCGGGCGACAAATTTAATTTCATTTCCCTTTTACAAAATTCAAACTTTTTTATTACAGTAATGCAAAGAAAATAAAGGAAGACTACAAAAAAATAAAAAAAAAATAAAAGAATGAAACTTTTAAACTTTTAAATAAAATTATGTTAAAAGGTTTTATTCAAAACTTTCCACATGAGTTTCCTTCCCACTATTATATCCTTTTTTAAAATATAATGTAGGTGATTGAACACCTTCCATTCCTTTAAAGTTAAATTTAACACTGGGCGATACCCTTCAGGGTCAGATGGAGAGGTTCCTCTTCTGGATGGGGATTAGCCCAAATGGTCGAGAGGAAAATTGGTGGACAGGAAAAAGGATCGACACAACATGAAAAAAAAATTTCTGTACAGCCCGCCGCAGGCATTACGATAGGTTAGGTTAGGTTAGGTTAGGTTAGGTTAGGTTAGGTTAGGTTAGGTTAGGTTAGGTTAGGTTAGGTTAGGTTAAGTTAGGTTAGGTTAGTTTAGGTTAGGTTAGGTTAGGTTACGTTAGGTTAGGTTAGGCTAAGTTAGGTTAAGTTAGGTAAAGTTAAGTTATATTGGATTCGTTAGAGAAACTAAATAACCAGATTTTTTTTTTTTTTTTTTTTTTTTTTTTTTTTACAAATGTCGACCCGTTTTTCTGTCGATCATTTGGATATAGTTCCTTCTGGATTCTTTGTAAGTCATTAATTATATTTAAATCTCCCCATAAGAAGCTATTAATTGAGAAGAGTTTTTTGGGCATCCTAATTAAAAAGGTTTTATCAGAATCCTTCAGAAATCATACTTGTTTAAGGATAAAGACATGTTGTTATCATATGGTTTGTTATCTACGCTTTATTAGCTTTATTAAAGTAAAATTGATTTTATTTCTTACACATTTTTAAAAAAAAAAAATCCATTTCTATTATTGAAATAAAAAGTTTTGAATGATTTTTTTTTTTTTTCTTGAGAAACATTTATACGAGACTCTCAACTGCGATCAAAATATTATATATATAATTATATAATCGTATGCAGTTTTGAAGCTGAATGATTTTGTTGTTGTTTTTTTTTTTGGTTGACGTTTCCGTCTTAGAAAACTTTCCAATAATTCACAACTCAATACTAAACTTATAGGAGACTCCAGGCCAACTGAGATCTCATTTCTCTATTTTTGCAATTTATTGGGCACCTGTCAGTGACCTAATTTAAGTTTTATTTTGGAGGTCCAAATACTCCGCCCCTCCTCGACTCCTTCACAAAAGATAAATAACACCAAATTAATTTCCTCCTTCAGTTAGTTTTTCTCAGCGTTTGAAACTTAAAAATTTTAAGAGAAATTTTTTTCGTTTTTAATCTTTCCTCTTAAATTGTGTGTGTTCTTTAAGAGATAAACCTTTTTAGGCCAATAAAGAGAGGAAAGTAATATTTACCAAATTCTGATTGGTAATTGTAATTAACAATCACAAAAAAGCATTACCCACACTGTTACATTATATATATATATATATATATATATATATTATATATATAATATTATATATATATATATTAATATATATATACCTATATAATATATATATATATATATATACTATATATATATATATATATATATAAATACTATTATATATTATATATATAATATAATATATATATATATATATATATATATATATTATATAATATATAATGAATACATATATATATATAATTATATATATATATAATATATATATCTATATATATATATTATATAACTACTACATACTATGAAGATACAACTCTATAATATAATATTTAATAACACATAAAACATACAAATATATAAATCACCTATAACTAAATCTATATATATATATATATTATATATATATATATATATAATATGATTATATATATAATATATATATATATATATTATATATATATATATAATATAATATATACTATATATATATAATATATTATTATAATATATATATATATATTATAGTATATATATATATATATATATATATATATATATAAGATATGTTTTGAGATATATATATATATATATATATATATCATAAATTAAAATAATATATATATATATATATATATATATATATATATATATATATATATATATATATATATATATATATAATCATCATCATCATCATCATCATCATCATCATCATCATCACCCACCTTCTTTCTCCAGACTGGGTGTAAGGTGTGCCATTTACACTGGAAACAGAAAAGTAGTAGAAGAGCATAACGCTAGTCGAATAAAGCCCAGTCTTACCGCCCCTTTTATTCTCTTAAGTGAGAATTCGTCGCAGTCAGAAAATCCAACCTACGGCTTCATGGGACTGCAACGGACATTCGCTATGGAATCTCGCCATCCCTAAGCCTAAATGGGCCACAACCATAACCACTCACAAAAAAAACATTCACTCCTATTGATTTCCTTCTTCCAGCCTCTGCCAAAATCATATTCCTCTCCTTCAAGCATTCCTTTACTGACTCAACCCAGTTTTTCTTCGATCTCCCAGCCGGTCAATCCCCAACATAATCGCCACTATATATCCCTTCCATCCATCCTTTACACCTGACCAAATTATCTCAATGTATTTTCATTTATTTTCTCATTTACTCCATTTTCACACAACACAGCTTCCTAAAGTGTTCATCCTTCATTTTGTCAATTCTTCTCACACCTAATACACCCCAAAGATTGTCCATCTGAACACATTGTATTTTAGATCTATACCTCTTATTCCAGACCATTGTTTCATTATTATGCATTAACACAGGTAACAACATACCCTCATGTAAGACCCAAGTGCACTCAAGACTTAATTTTTTTTTACATCCAGCTAAGGATTTCATTGCACCAGCCACCTACCTATCTTTCTCAACTTTCATACTACACTCTGCATCAACCGTTCCCTTTTCATCCAACATATATCCTAAATATTTAAACTCAGACATTTGTTCCAGTTGCTCACCATCCAACATATCTTCACACCGAGGACTGTCCTTACATATAACCATAACATTACTCTTATCTACACCTACTTTCAAACCCCTCCTTTTACACACCCTGCCAAATTTCTCTAGGAATCCTCTCAAACTCTCTTCAGATTCGCCACATAAAGCTAAATCCTCCGCATATAATAGCTAAGACACTCTCCAATTTTTTCCATTTCCAACATTCTAACACGTTCCCGTGCCATACCAACTTCTGATTCTTTCATAATCACATCCATATACAAATTGAATAACCAAAGAGACATAGCAAATCCCTGCCTCACTCCGCTATTAATATTAAACCAATCCCTTTCAACTACATTTATTTTAACACACGCTTCACTATCATCATACTTTTGATTCCATACAGAAGCCTACTCCCAACACCATATATCATTAACACCCGCCATATAGCTTTCCTATTAATCTTATCATATGCCTGTTGCAAATTCATAAATTCTAAATAGAATGTTCTCTTCTTTCTTCTCTTCGTTCTCATCATTTGTTTCAATGTAAAGATTTGATCCAACACATCCTCTACCACTTCTAAACGCACCTTGTTCTTCACCAATCACTTCCTCAGCCGCTCGACGCATTCTTTTAATAAAAAAACAGTGTATGTCTTTCCTACAACACTCAATAATCTAATTCCCCTATAATTCCTACAGTTACCCTTATCCCCTTACCCTTATATAAGGGTACTATTACTGCTCTCCTTCAATCCCTCGGAGCATTACCCTCCATAAGCGCTTTGTTACACAACTTCCAAATCCACTCAATCACCATCTCACCTCCGTTTTTGATCATTTCACCAGCAATTTCATCTATATCTGCAGATTTACCATTCTTCAACTTTCTCACTCTACAAATTACCTTCTACTTACTAATGACCTCACCAACATTGATATCCAGTTCTTAATCTCTATCATTATAGTAACACACACATCACCTCCATACCCTAAATTATGCAGATTTGCGAAGTGTTCCCTCTACACTCTCCTCACATCTATTTCAACAGTTATTCTAAACAGATTCCCCTTTTTCTCATTATTAACCCTTCGCGCTTCCCTCCAGAAGAGCTTCCTATACCCTTTGTGTAAGTCGTCTATGTATACACTTCTTCAAACTGGTCAACCTCTCTCTATCTATCCTAGAATTACTTATTTCCTCCTTATATAATTCCAAACATCTTTCTTTTGAGACATTATCATTCTCTTTTAATACATTTAACAACTCTTCTTTTTTTATTTTCAAACACTTTTATCACCTCTGTATTCCACCACTCACTGTTAACATTTTTATTTCCTACTTTAGCATATTCACATACTTCTTTTGCACTACTGACAAAAGCTTAACTCATTTGCTTCCAGATTTGTTCAGTTTCAACTTGTTCACACACAACTGATTTATTTGCAAGCGCTCTTAAGTACTTATTCTTATCACCTTGTTCACTTAACTTCTCACTCTTAATTCTACCCACTTCCTTCATTATCACTTTTTTCTACATCCAAGCCCCCAGTTAACTTAATTTTACTAAGAACGAGGCAGTAATGATCCAATGAGATCCCATTTGCCGTACCGCTTTACTAAATAATACCAAACACAGTGCTTCAAGGCATGTCGTTCCACCAACGCAAAATGCAAATGTATAGCTTTTCACGTTCGATATCGATTCTACCTACACCAATTCCTGAGGATACTT
>JABUQX010124128.1:35000-47764 GCA_015478945.1 Trachelipus rathkii | reverse complement strand
AAAAAAAAAAGGCCGCGAAGATAGAGTAAGATAGTATATATAAATATATATATATATATAATATATATATATATTATTATATATATATATAATTAATTATATATATAATATAATATTATAATATATATTAATATAGTATTATATATATATATATATATATAGTATATGTACTTTCTTTATCATTATTCTTTTCTTTCAGCCTCTTTTGGCTCCACATAGACTGGGGATTTAGGGATATGATGTCATAACATGAACCGGAAACAGAATAGTTAATATGAATATAGCATGATTTTGAATTACAAGAAAAAATAGCCCCCTATTCGTACCATCCTCTCAACCTTTAAGTGCAAGATCTTGCCAAAGCCAAAATCAGCCGCAAGAGGTTAACCTACCCTAACAGAGACACCCACTGTGTGTATCGTTGCTCTGTAAGCGTCTCTGGATTAGGTGGTATTAGAGAGGTTATTCACTTGACACGGCAGGCTTGGTGGCACGTGCTTTGTAGATTCGACGCAAAACTCGGTTCGCTACCCAAGACCATAGATCAATAATCCATTTAAAGCCCTCATTTAGCCAATTGTATATTGCCAATTGGAAATCGCTACTATTGCCGCTACAACATGTATAGCTTGAACCATGACTCACATTCCTTTTCTACTTCAAGACATTCTTTTGTTCCCCAAGCAGTCATGCGCTCGATTGCTGGCCATTCAAACCAGTCACTACATCATTCGTTGAGTGCACGCAATGCAACTAAAAACTCCGCACACGTTACGCTAAACCAATGCGAAGGATAACATTACTAACTATGCTGGATCTTAAAACATTGATAATACCCTACATAAAGTCAACTAACCACCCGAGACTTGTCAAACATTCTCGTACTTATCGTATTTCTTCGAACTAGCTCAACTCCCTATAACTCGTACTTTTATGCGCTATATAGATGTTTAAAATTCAATTCTTGAACTTAACAGACTTGGAGCCTCTCGCATGCTGTCTCTGAACTCTGTCCACATAGGAAACATTCCTTACTATTGTACCAAGAATGCTTAACATTTAAGAATATATATATAAATTTCTTAGTCCAGAATCTCCTTAATCGTGATTACGACTACCCAAATTATTTGGAAATATAGTGCTAATCATGCTAGAGTATACATATCAATAACCACTTTTAGAAAAGTGCATTGTCTCGCAATGTCTCTCTATTGGTCAAGCTTTTCACGATTTTGATCACCACTTTTCATAATTACCGCCAATAAGATTTAATGTTTCATAGGAGGGTCACCACCTTCTACTATACCACTTACGCATAGATCAGGCTTCGCAACTACTGTCCCAGTAATCTCCGTTTAGCTTTTCATCCAATACTATATTCTGAATATTTTAAACTCAATGAGTACCTTGTTTCGGGTCAGTGAAGCCTATACCTATGGCAATCATATTAATTATTCACACTGCGCTATAGAACTCTACCTATACATATTCAAATACGATCCATATTTTATATAGATCTCACTCATTTAAGATCTATAAATTTAGAGAATCGGGTCAATGCGAATTAGGAGGTTTCTCTCTCACTAGCATACCTTAAAATCTTTCTCAAACTTATCTTCGTAGATTCACATAGTATATATATATATATATATATATTACATATATACCTACACAAAACTTAAATAATCATTCTGGGTATTCACTATAAAATAGAAGCACTTCTCCCTCTCGTTTACCATATCTTCGCAATATGCAGTCTAAATACACCATCTCACACTGTACCACCCATCTAGTACTTAATATTCTATTCTCATCACCCTATCCATAATGTTAAAGATTATATAAATTATTGATCGAAGGAAAACATAATTACTTTGAGACTCACAACCCGATTTAGATATTTATATAATAAGCTATATCACTCTACTAACTTTCTATCATTTATTATATCTTATACAGCGCTACCATAACTATCAACAATACATATTTTTTAAAATCCCATTTAAAAGTCTAGTACCAGAACAACACTCAATAAAATAATTATTACTTATTATCATCTTAGTCAACACGTAGCTTCCGTCTATATTTAAATCCTTTCATTAACGTAACTCACCTGTTGGCAAAGTCATAAATCTTAAATGAAATAATTTCCTTTATTGCCATACTCCGAGTGAGATCGATGTTTGCACATATCGAGTTCAGAGAAGAGAGAGAAGAGAGAGAGAGGTATGGCTTACGATAGGAAGAAGAGAGAAGAGTTAGAATGTCAGAGTAAAGAGACGCACAGATGAAGAGAGTCACGAGTTAAACACCAGCTATTCTTACCATCACTCACAATTGAATCATATCGTATCACCTAGACATAATCAAACACCTACTTCACACAGTAAACCAGCACATCACACATGAACGAACGTAATCATTAACACAAATGCAACCACGGACAGATTACATAAATTATATATCGAAACACTCAACAATCACATCATCATCACCACAGACCTGAAACTACACTCACCAATAGAGCATCAGATCACTACATTCACAAAGTATATCATCACCATCCACTTACTCACACTTACCCTTAACAATGGTACTCACTCAAACTCTGCTCTCTTCACGTCATACCAGAAACGCACAACCGCTCTACAGAATTCTTTGTTGCAACAACCTGTCTACATAAAGTCAACTGCAGACAATCTCAGCTCCAACGTCTTGAACATTTCACCAGTAATTCTAGTCTTTACCTGCTGATTTACCCATTCCTCAACTTTCGTACTTTGATCTAATATCTCCCTACCAATTAACTCTTCCCCAAAATAACTACTTCTTCTTACACAACCAAAACCCGCACAACACACAACACCACACACAACACACAACCAACTCAACACCTTTCACACATAACACACACACAATCACATCAACTCAAAACGCATGTAACTGACATATGACTAAACTACTTACTGTACCCCTTCATGCACTACTATATGTTATTTCATGGTCATGACTTTCGAAGTTATGTCTTTCCCCTCCTCAGCTCTCCTAACATCCATCTTCCATCGGTTTCACGTAAAGCACAATCTACTATTATTTATTATTCTATTAGTGTATTCCCCTTATTTTTCTTCTTTCTTAAGTTTTCGAACTTCCTTTCAGAACAGCTTTTTTATTCTGTTGTACCTTTTTTATTACAAGATGACAAACTTGTATGTGTTTGTCACGAATACCATTTATAATGACTCATTGAAGATTATAATGGTCTCCCTGAATTTGTAAATTGTCCAGATGATGTTTTGGCGCCTACATTTTAATCATGACAATGTTATATTTAAAATTGTGCTAAGGCGAATTGAGATCATATTTTTGATTTCATGTTTTTCCTATATAATTAGTGAACTTATATTGGGAATGCAGGTATTGGTATTCTTTTATATTCTATATTCTGCATTCTTACTCTTCTCTTTTGCGTAAAAATGACATGGTAGATAGTATATTACAGGTACTATCCCATATCGATTTTGGTTCATTCCGTGAGATATTGATTCATGTAGTATTGCATTGATACATTTTTTTCTAAACTAGGGTGTGCCAATTTTGTTTTGTTGTGATTCTTGTTTGGATTCATATCTTTTCTCCTTTGTGACACAATTTCTATATGTAGGCCGCAACGATCATATCATCTGTTCAGGATAGTTGGTTCCTCTGTGGTTATATTGCGAGTGCTATTACTCTACACATTTTCCACTACTTGTTTGGCTTTCTTCCGCTGCGTTATCGGAAGGATAGAAGTGGCCTATTTTCAGTACGATGTTACCCTGTGAACTCATGTGGGGTTGTAAAGAATGTGCTATTCGGAGAGTCGAAGCTTGCTGGGTTAGTTGTGATAAGAGAGTGTGGTTTAATAGAATCTCGATCTTTACTGCCTCCCTTAATACGTCTACATAGGTTCAATGTTCTGGGACTCTATGAAGCGAGTGTGTGTGTGCTTAAAGTGCTTCTCCTCGCATCAAGTATACGATGGTTTTCTGGCCTCCTGATCTGATGGCCTTTTGACATTAGTAATATTCTGCCAAAACATTGCTTAACATGTGAGTACTTGAAAATAATTAAATTGTTGTGAATATTTGACGGCCCGACCGCAAACTCATAGCAAGAAAAAAAATCTTAATTAAGATCCGTTGCTTCTCGTAATATCTCGATGAAGTGAGTTGCTGGGAGTCAGGAAAGCAATGGGACTCATTTTTGTTGCAGTTTTGTGTGCCTTTGTCTGAAAGGTCTTATTCAGCAAAGTGCAAAAACTGGAACTTATTGGTTGATATAGTAAAGAGATGCTCAACAGTTTCAATCCCTTTGTGCAAACTAGAGTATAAGGTTTCTACTATTTCACATGCCACTTATCGTTTCCTTGAATTTTACGTGACACCCGTGGGTGAGTGAACCAGGAGTGATGAAAAGATTTCACCCAAGAATTTAATAACCTTATTGGTGGATCCTTCGTCCGACAAATCAAGTCGGATGAGGTGTTTGGGTAGATCGCACTATGGTATGGCTGTTGATGGTTATCTGGCTAATTTTAATAAATTGGATCTTATTCTATAAATTTTACATTCAACGTAATGTGACCGTGATAAAGAATGTCTCCGTTAATGTTTTAATATGAGGGCTAGTTGGTTACATCCGATCTGACGGTTTTCCTTAATCTCTCTATATTTATATATTATATTATGTTATATTATAATAATACGAAATGTCGCGTATATTGTAGTTGTTTTTATTTGAGATCCATTGGATGTTATACCTAAAGGACCTAGTGTATACTCTCATGAGCACTGGCATTAAAGTTTATATTCTTAGAAAGTTGAACCTGCTAAGGCTCAAAATCTAAGTGCCATATGTAATTCAGTCCGCATTGCGAAATTCATTCGCAAATTCTAGTTCTCAAATTATCTCTGCTTTGGCACCAAAACATGGATTTGTTCTAGTTGATTTTATATATGAGTTATATCTATTTATATTGAGTTTATTAGTATACTTTATATTAATATATTTATATGTATATATATATATATATTATATTAATTATATTTAATATAATAATATATATGTATATATGTATATATATATAGTATATATTTATATATTATATATATATATATATATATATATATATATATATACGTATATATATATATATTGTATATATATATATATATATATTACTATATATATAATTACTATATATATAGTATATATATGTATAATATTATATATATATATTATTGATATTATTATATATATATATATATATATATATAGTATAGTATATAATAATATTATTATATATATATATATATATTACTCCCACAGGGCTTTTAATTTTACTAGTATGTTAATTCTTATTTAGTTTTATAATAAAATGTGTTATATATATATATATATATAATTTATTTTTTATATATATATACTATATCTATTATATAATATATATATATATATTATATATTTGTATTATATTATATATTTATTATTTATTAATATACTTAATACAATACCAAATATATATTTATAGGTAGATATATATAATCCATAATATATATTCGAGAGTATAAATCATAGATAGTATATTATAGTATATATATATATATACTATTAGTATATAGTAGTATATAATATAGTATATATATATATATTATATATATATTATATATATATATATATGGGCGTCGGCCCATGTATTTCCAAGTCTATAGAGGGGGCAGCCTTAAATTTTTTATAAGACCTTTTAGTATATATATTATTATAGTATATTATATTATATATATATATTATATATGATTATATATTATTATTATTATTATATTATATATATATATATATATATTATATATAATATATATATTGATATAGTAGTTAGTAGTTATATATACTAATATTTGTATGAGTATATAAGTATTATATTTATATATATAGGGTAAGTATATATATATATATATATTAGGTATATATATTATAGGTATATATATATATTATATATAGGTATATATATATAATATATATAATATATACGTATATATATATATGTATGTAGGTATGTAATATTATATGTATTATTATTATATTATATTATATACTATATATATATGCTCTATATTATATATACGGTGTCGATATCCTAGTTATATCAACATATATAATGTAGTATGTAGTATATATATATATTTATAATATAGTATAGGGATATAGTAGTTTATCTAGGTAGTATTATCTATATAAGAGGAATGAAATATCATTATTAGAAAAACTCAGAAACATTTGTAAATGGATAATTAAAGTGATTAATGATTCTTATAAAAAAATTATTTTATTCAAACAATATGAGAATGTTCAAATGCAATATGCAATGGATGGAAATTCACAAATAGTAGGAGCAGTTGCAAATTGCTTATTAATAGAAATAGTAGATTTCGCTTGGTTGCAAGGCTAAATTTATACTACTGTTTGGAGGATAAAAAAATCATAAGCTCTTGATCCTTCGCAGAAGTACGTGAAATGATGCGCTCTAACTGTACTGTGGTGTAGTAGCTGGCGCGAGTAGTAGTCATTAAAGCCTGGTTTTCGTCGGAGCGGAAAGAAAGGCTACAGTCTTCGCTTTAATGGACTTAGGGAGACAACAAGAATCTTTTAGTTTTAACTACTTCAGTTTTCTTGTCCTTCCAAATTGTTGTACGCAAAGTTGTATGCGTCTTCTTCCTGATGCTTCTGAAATGGTGATACCACTATAAAGATGAAGCTGTCTGTTTCCTTTACTCAAATCGATTGTTTATGAGGTAGTATGTGGAAAGGAGTGTAGAGTATGTCAATGCATAAGCAGGTTTGTGTGTTTTCAGTATATGAAAACCGTAAGGGAATGTCCAAAGAGATGAGGTTATAGAATTGCCAGATATCGGAATCCCTTAAGGAACTTCTTCCTAGAACTTCCGTGGGATTTGGTTTTCTGGGATGGTTGCTGTGCGGTGGCTGCTGCTCTAACCAACCCAGCCTGTGGTATATTAGATGCAACGTCCCAGTTTGCTCGGCCGATTTGATTGGAGCCTTCTTTTAGCACTTCTATCGTGTGATTTTTTTTTTTCTTCCATAGATTTCGGCGATGGCTCCTACCGACCAGATGTCCATCAATGTGTTGGAATGTGCTGCGGAGGTTTGTGACGATATTCCAAGGTCTTTGGATTCGGTGAGCATGCCTACAACTTGGCGTCTAACATCGCAGAGTACTTTGCGATCAATATCATAATCGCCCATGATGAATTACGAACTTACATGCCGCTGAATGCAACTGAAAAGCGCTTTTTTCTTGTGGCGGTATTTCCTTCAATGGAAAGGGTTTCTAATGCCTTGCATCATTCGTAGAAAGTGCTCCTTAAACACTCTTGATGGCACTTGTGGGTGTGTCAGACGGCTCTGGTCTGGCATAGGCCTTAAGGAGGTGTTTGGCATTTAATTTTCTTTTCAAAGATCCCACAGTGTATTGCGGATTTCTGGTTTGTGTTCAAATCATTTACTACTAGATTTAGTTTGTGTGAAGAGCAATGAAAGAACCATGGGCGTCGTCAGGGGGGAGCAGAGCGGGCAGCTGCCTTCCCCTATAGAAGTGTCTAATCTCTTCTCAAAAGCAACACCACTCTTTCTTGGCCAATGCAGAGGAGTTTTTAGGAGTAGCAGCTTCATCATTATGATTTTCATTCCTACATCTAGAAAAGAATTTGTGTTTGACAATTTGATTATTTTTATTCAGACAGTAGTTAATAAATTTGGCTTGAACCCAAGGAAAATTACTTTTTTTAATAATATCATCAATTTTGCAAATGCTCTATAATTGTGAATGTTTCCATCATTGCATATGTGTTATTTGATATTCTATGTAGTTTTACAGAGAAATATATATTTGTTTTAAAAATATTAGATCATGTGTGAATGTAATCCATAGCAAAGTTTCCAGTTTTTATGTCTTCCTTAATATATAGGGTATATATATACATAAATGATATATATTAGTATATGATATTAATATAGTATAGTAGTATATTATAATATATATATTGCTTTAATATTAATAGTATATAGATATATATATATTATAGTATATATATATATATAGTATATAATGTGTATATTATATTATATATTACTATATATGATATATATATTAGTATATATATATTAGCTATATATATATATATGAGTAAGTTATGATAATATAATATATATATTATATATCAGTATATATAGTATATAATTATAATAATTATAGTATTAATAATATTTATAGTATATATATATATATATATATATATATATATATATGATTATATATATTGATATTATAATTAATATATAGTATATATATATATATATAAATATATATATATATAGTATATATATATATGTAGTAGTATATATATAGTATATAAATAATATAAAAAGAATTATATAGTATATAATATAGTATGATATATATATATATTATATAATACATATATATATATATAGTATATGATATATTATTAATATATATATATATATGATATATATATATATATTAGTATATATATATATAATTATATATATATTATTATAGTATAGTATATATATATATTATATAGTATAAATAGTATTATATATATATATATAATATAGTATATATAGTATATATATATATATATATATATATATATGATATATATATATATATATAGTATAGAGGATCAATTTTTAAGCTGCCCCCCCTTAGCTTGGAAAGCTGGCGACGCCCTGGAAAGAACAATGCTTTTTTAATACTTTTCCGAAATATTGCTTGGACACCGTCCTTTGCCAGACTTGGTAGAACAGCCTCGAAACCCAAAGCCCACGCATTTCTCGGGAATCCTGTTCTTCGGTCGTGACAAAATATCGTCAATGGCTTTCGCAATGATTTTTGCGTCACATTTATTTATTTCTATTAAAATACAGTTCACAAATTGTTGATCTTACAAGTCGCTACAGCAATAAAATGGAGGAACACACAAAAACGAATCTGTCACATAGGCTATCAAAAACACATCTAATGCAATCAACGAAGTATATTTCTGTTTGATTTGAGACTAAAGATGTCGCTATTCAAAATTCCCAGTTTTACAATAAAAGTAGAAAATAATCCTAAATCCATATCCATACAATTGATCGATGGCATATATATAATAATATATATATTATATATATATATTATATATACTATAGTATATATATATATATATATAATATTATTAATATAGTATATATATATAATATATATATATATATATAATAAAGTATTATTATATATGATATATATAATATATATATATATATATATATATATATATATATATATATTATATCTATATATATATATATATATATATATATATATATAGGTATTTATATATATATATATATATATAATATTATATATATATATATATATATATATATATATATATATATATATATGTATATATATTTATATATAATATAATTATTATGGCAAAAGTAGGCGAGGGCCTAATTAAGTAGGCTTGGATCTAGTATAGCGAAGTTAAGCGATAGCTACCAATTTTAACTAACTGTTAAAAGAGTGATAGAAAAAGTGGGTACACAAACTGGACCTTCCTTTTGGGATATATTATAGGATTTGTTCCCTTTAGTACGTAGGAAATAAAGCCATATGATGTAGCTGTACTCTAAAACTCTGCATCGCAAGAAAGAGTGGTGGTTAGTGCTTTTGAGAAGAGAGTAACACTTCTTGGGTGGGTGGCAGCTTGCCCCCGCTGACGACGCCCATATATAAATATATAATAATATATATATATATATATATATATATGATATATATTATTATATATATATAATATAGTTTATATATATATAATATATATATATATATTTATATATATATGATTAAATTTTGATTAAAGTAATGCATTAATGTTTTTTGTGAAGTCAAAAGTCTGATCTTTTTTAAAAATCAATTTAATATTTTTTTAATGACGCAACACAAACGACCTCTTTAAATTGAAAAAGGCGAAAATCGGTAGAGCGACAGAGCCGCATGGAAAGGGCGCGGGTTCGATCCCTAGTCCGGATCCTAGGGTAGAATCTACCCTTGAGATTCCCCTCTTGGAATAGGGCCTAGTGGCCCGTTCGTGTGAACTTTTTAAATATAATTTATATTATATTATAGTATATATATTATATATATATATATATATATATATCTTATATAGTAATATAGTATATATATTATATATATAGTATATATATATAGATATATATATATATTATTATTTATATATATATATATATAATATATATATATATATATAGTATCATAATATATATATATATATAGTATATATATATAGTATGATATATATAGTATATATATATATATATAATATATTATTATATATTATAATATATTTATATATATATATGTATATATGATATATATATATATATTATATATTATATATATATATATTATATATATATATATATATAGGTATATATTAATAGTATATATATATAATATATAATATATAATATATATATATATATATATAATATATATAATATATATATTATATATATATATATATATATATTATTATATGATATATATATATCATTATATATGATATATTATATATATATATATATCTATTAATATATATATATTATATGATATATATAGTATATATATATATATATATATATATATAGTATATATAATATAGTATAATATAATAGTGATATATGATATATATATATATATTTATATATTATATATATATATATATATTATATATATAGTATATGATAAATTATATATATATATATATATATATATGATATTTTGATATATATATATATATATATATATATATATATATATATATATATATAGGTAATATAATATATATATATATATATATATATATATATATAGTATATATAGTATATAATATATATAGTTATTTAAATATAAATATATATATGATTTCTAAAATATAAATATATATATATATTATATAGTATATATATATAATAGTATATATTATTATATATATATATATATAATAGTATATGATATATATATATAATATAATTATAAATATATTATATATTTATAGTATATATATATATATTATATATATATAGTAGTATATATATATATATATAGGTATATAGTATATAATATATATTAGATATACTAGTATTATATAATATACTGTATATGATATAATTTATATATATATAGTATTAGTAGTAGTAATACTATTATATATATATAGTATTATATATATAAATAGTATATATATTATAATATATATACTATAATATATATATATATATATATATATAGTAGGTATATATATATAATATATATATACTTAGTGGTTCTTAAATTATATTATATATCAAGATATTTAGAACATATATATTTATAAAAATAAATTTTAAAAAATATCAAGCTTGTTATTAGTAATATTAAAGGTTTCTTTTAATTGGACCACAAAGAGGAAAAATGTAAATTTTATTATATTTGCAAGCATAATTAATTAATAATATCAACAAACAACTTTTGCTCTATTATTATTATTATTATTATTATTATTATTATTATTATTATTATTATTATTATTATTATTATTATTATTTTATTATTATTATTATTATTATTATTTTAAGTTATTTAATTAATTATCTATTATTTATGTATTATTATTATTGAATGTATTAGTAAGAGTAGTAGTAAGTAGTAGTAGTAGTAGTAGTAGTAGTAGTAGTAGTAGTAGTAGTAGTAGTAGTAGTAGTAGTTTTATTATTGAAACCTGACCCCAAACATTTTCAAATTAATGTTGTAATTACAAATACGTTGATAGTAAAGAAAATCTAAATTCAAGAATTTTGAGATACATATTTACAGCTTCTAATTAAGTTGTAAAAAAATGAATCTGCTAAAATTCTTGTACATTTGAAGTACCTGCTAAGCAATCGCTTAGTTTTGCTCTCCCCAGGAGTATCCCGACTTCCTTTAAAGCTACATACGCAGCAGAAGGGATATCCAAAAGGATACATGATGCAAAATGAGAATTTTTTTTTTTCACATATGATTTAGTGAATTGCATTATAATGCATTTGATATGCATCATGGCTAGACAGCGGAGCAAGTAGACCTGTTCTTCAGGGGTTTCGCTTAATAAAAGAAAAATTTTACATTTCCGTTTTCCACGATATACTCGCTTCGAAGAGTAATGTAAGCGGAAGAACTATATTAATGGGGTTTTCCTACCACCATCAAATTTATCCTATATCATCTATGCCCAGGAAAGAATCAGATATTATCTTGCATTTAAATAGTTCAAATGTAAATTTAGATGCTATTACATCATCACTAGTCATGAGTCAGAACCACATCAAAACCAAGGGTTTGGAGCCGGAGCCGGAGCCGGAGCCGGAGCCGGAGCCGGAGCCGGAGCCGGAGCCGGAGCCGGAGCCGGAGCCGGGGCCCCCGAATTGTGAAGTTTTGGGTGGAGTAGCCGGAGTTAGAGCATTAAAATATATTAGTGCAGCCGAACAAGAGTAGGATAAAGAAATATATATTTTTTAAATACAATTAATGGATCCTGAGTAAATAGACCGGTATTTTTTAAGTACTATATAATTATATATTATTGTAATAA
>JABUQX010124128.1:22500-32500 GCA_015478945.1 Trachelipus rathkii | reverse complement strand
TTGTCTTCTAACACAATTCATATAGATCCTGATTTCATATTAAATCCTGGATGTTCATATAAATCCTGATGTTTCAATCTTTTTTCATGTTCGGACTCTGTTAAGATTAATCATGAGGTTCTGATGAAGAATCTCTAATCGATGATATCTTTCCAAATTTCCTGGTTACAGTATGGAAATTTTTCTTTTATTAAGCTGTTAGAACTTTCTCTCTTATCTTCCAAAAGTTTTCAGATGAAAGTGGCCACCATTCAACTTAGTCTTTTTTTTCTGATAGAGATAGAAATTTAATGAAAAGATTTTATAGTCCAAAGTTATAAACTTTTATTTCAATCACTTTTTCTTTTATGAGTAGGTGCTTTGTTTTAGTTTTCAACTACTCAAATTTTCATCTTTCCAACTAAAACTTTCTTTGTATTAAAAATCTAAAGTAAATATAACTTACTAGTCCTCAATTTATCAAATTTCCTGGTTACATTATGGAAATTTTTATACTTTGAGGTAGGTTGTATATGTAATTTTGGTTGAAACCAAATACTTTAGTTATATTTTTAGGCTTTCATCCTATCAAGAATGTTCTTGGTAGGACTAAAAACTAGGATTATATTTTCTTAATATTAATAGGAACTATTTAGTATATCACATGTCTTTTCATGATATATATATCTCATCTGAATAATTATGTTCAAAGAACTAAGAACTAATTTCAAATGTTCTTTGATATGAGTTTAGTAAATAGAAAACTCATTAATATTTAATCAATTTATGTACAATAAACTACATTTTTATATTTTTCTTATATAAAAATATAAAAAATATAAGCAGGTACTTCTGTTTCAGGTAATTGGTGGAATTTATTGAGAATCTTGTGAAAAAATTGCTATGTTCAAATCTTCAATTTTTAGTAGTAGTTTTCAGTCACTCAATTCTTCTTATTCTCAATATTTTCAATCTTCCACCTAAATTTTCCAGTTTCTGATTTTAAATTCACAAGTCTATACTACCTCAGGTATTCAATTCCATATTTACAATTGTTTACAATTCTGAAGCAGTCTTTGTGTACATTTTCTTGGTCAAAACCAAATATTTTATACAAAAGAGTTTCTAGGACTAACGAAAAATAAAATTATATTTTTCTAGAATTCAGTGTGGTTGAATATCTTCCTAGAATCAAATTCTGTCTTTTGTTCTAATAATTTATTAATCTATTATTTTATTCATTAATAGATTTTTTCCTAAAGTTTTAACTTTCTTCTGTGTCTAGTTTCCCATCAAGGAATAAGAAAAGAACAGTAAAGACACTTTCCATAGGCCTTTTTATTCTGACTGTCTCCCAATATTCTTTGTTGTAGTAGACACAATTTAAAGTTGTCTGGTTGACTTAAACAATTCGTTCTTTCCTTTTGGGAATGAGTATGAAGATAGCGATTGGACAATCATAGTGTCAATACTTCCTACCTCTTCACTTACATTCTTTTTATTCTGGAACAAAATTGAAGTCTTACGTTCTGTTGGTGATTATCATAATCAACATTTTACCAGAATTATCTGGTTAATCTTTTCTAAATTCAACTATCTTGCTAGTTTACTAACAGATGTTAGGAGAGAAAACAAATCCAATGTTTCTCTTTTAAAACATTCACCTAAAATATGTGAAGTTGCTGAGATATTTTCTTGCTAATTTTCTTAAAAATATTATGGGTCTTTACCCTATACATCCAATGTTTCTCTTTTAAAAACATTCACCTAAAATATGTGAAGTTTCTGAGATATTTTCTGCAATATGTATGATTTATGTACAATAAACTATGTTATTATATTTTTCTTATATAAAAATATATAAAAGATAATTTTCTGTAATATGTATGATTCTCTTTTACCATTACATCTATAAAAATATTTTTTCTTATATAAAAATATATAAAGATAATTTTCTGTTAATATGTTATGATTCTTTACCATACATCTATAAAATATATTTTCTTATATAAAAATATATAAAAGAAATAATTTTCTGTAATATGTATGATTCTTTACCATACATCTATAAAATATATTTTTCTTTATATAAAATTATAAAAGTTGGTTTTTCTTATATATAAAAATATATAAAAGACAAAAACTGAAAATATCCCATCTCAACTATGAACTATAATTTTCATATGTTATTTATTTTCAACTAACTAACGTATGAACTATCCTTTTATGTGTTATTTATTTTCCCTGATAAATAACGTATAAACTTTCAATGTGTTATTTATATTTTTCTAATAAATAACGTATACTTTTTAACGTTTACTGTAGTAGTACAATTATTATTATATGTGGTTTTGTAGTGTTACGGTAACTTGAAGATTCCATTTCTTTCTTGCTGCTCCAATGATTCTTATGAAATCAATTTTCATTACAACTTCTTAAGATTTCTAAGTATTTTGAGAGAAGAAGGTCTGGGATAAAAAGGCTTTTCCACAACCAATTTAAAACTTTTAAAATTATAATTTTCTTTTATAATTTCTTTCTTATTTTCCAACTAAGTTATAAACAGTTTCTTGAAGGTTTTCATTCATAAATTTTATTCACATGAATAACTTTTACTATTATTGTTACTAGGGTAGATCTCTACCCAAAATTTGCTAGGATTTACTTCTAATTCCTAGGTGGATTGTTATCCTTGCCAAGATAAAAGTAAAAATCTTTGCCAAGATGGAATATTGTCAGGATAATCCTGTTCTTTCCCTTTTCCGGCTATTCTTAACTCTTTACCCTTTTTGGCACTTATTAAACATAAGAAACACAAGTGGTTTTTAAACACACTTCTTCTGACCATTATGTCACTAATTATTTTCAAAACAGAGTTCTTGATTTCTCTGTTGACTGTAATTCTTTTCAATGCCTAAAGAGGCTTTTCTTTAAACTTAGGGAAAGTCTTCATTACTTTCCTAATTTTATCTACGAGTTCTCAAAAGTAGCAGCCAACCTGAATGATTGCTAGAACTCCTTGGTGAATAACCGGCTTATCCTTTCAATCCTATGAAATTCCTGGTTATTACTGAGTTCTGAAGAAATATTAGGATTCTCTGTCCTTTTTCCACGGATGAGTCTCGAATTATTCTGTATCTGTTCTTTAACAGAATTATTAAAAAGTTTCGTTTCCATCTAGTTGTCTAAATTGTCACAACTTCTGACCAGTAACTAACCTTTTCTTAGCTAGTATTTATAAAAGAACCTTTTCTGTTCTTTATATACCCCTATCTTCCTCTTAACAGGAATAGGCCTTCTTGGCTTTTCATTTTAACTTTAAATAAAGTGTCCAGATTCATTTAAAATCAAATTCTGTTTCTTATCTGGGGTCAAAGGTTGTTTAAACTCTTGCAACTGGAAAACTCACTTTAAATGTTAAACAAAATGTAAATGTATCAAAGTTCTTGAAAGCTATCTGGGAAGAGGTTCCTATTTAAAAGGTTGTCCATTCCTTCTTTTACAGGTTATCTTCCTTAAGCGATCTAAGATATCTTTTTATTCTACACTGTTAATTTCTGATGTTATATTTTTCTTATCAGATCTTTTCTGATAGTGAAATCTTTTGAATCTTAAACTAAAGAAAACTATCTATTCTTTATTTGGAACCTTCTGTTTCAAATCAAAAATATTAACCTAGGTTCTTTTCTAAAACCTCAATGGTTAAATAGAATAAAAATTCTTTCTTTTCTCTTATCCTATAATCCATGTAGGCATAAGACAATATGTTCTTTATTAACATTTGAATATAAATTATTAATAAATAAACACCTTTATAAATGTTCCATGAGCAAGCACCGATGGGTCTTCTCATGTTCTTTTCTAAAGAAAATTGATATAAAGTTCCAAAGAATAGGTTTCTCATTTCTGACTAATAGTTTATGAACTATTTTAAAGATATTTCTAGCTTTTTCTATAACATTTTCAAAATGTCCGTTTTATTCCCATACTCTTCTAAAAACTTTTGTCACTTGAGCCTTCAAAAAGTTTATGAGGATAAAAGTTATTAAGATATCAGCTTTAGTATCTTTAAAGTTCATCTATGATTTGAGCAAATTTGCTAAATCCTTTGTAAAATTAGTGCTACATAATGTCTTGGTAATTTTCAAACAAAAGACTGTTAGTCTAAATTTATTTCCTAAAAGTAAGGAAAATAAATAAAATATTCTATAAAATTCTGTTTTCAAAACTAGAACTTTTCTTTAAAGTTCCATTTTAAAATTTTCTAGAATAAAATGTTATTCTAGTATTCTAGCTAGATTTAATGAATTTCGATTTAAATCTAAGTGCTTCATATTCTTTTCCTAATACTGAAGCAGTAATTAACTTCTTTATCTGAAACCTTCATTTAATATCAATACTTAAATTGGCTTTGGTAATCTCTTCTTCTTAAGAGTTTCTATTTGAAAAATATCCTTTTCTTGATATTTGTTCATTCTAGGAGTCTCTTTTCTTCTTAAAAGAGTTATCAATTGTATATTAATTAACTTCTTTAATTAATATTAATTTAAAATACAATATTTCTGTGGAGTAATCTGTTCTCCTTGGCTGTCTGTTGAATGAAGGACAATATTCTCATTAATATTTCCTCAAAATTTGGTTCTGTGGAAAATTCCATTTTTACCTTACTCCAATCTCAAATTAAACTTATAAATTCTGATTTCTGGAGTTCAAACTCTAAATTTCTGTCTTATTATACTTTTTATATATATATGTTTAAATATATATAAAATATGTAATGGGTAAAATCTACAAAGTTGCTCGAAGCGAAAACAGCAATTTTCGAAATTTCTGATTTTCTACTCTGCTTGCTTCTAGGTCCCAATATCCTATTTTCCCATATGAATTTTATAAATTTCACTACGAATTGTTAAAGCCTGTATATATATATGTATATATATATATATATACATTGGTGATTTTATTGTAAGAAGTTTGTTTTCATGGAGCTATCAGTGTGAGCAAATTTAACAATTTTTGACATTTCCTCTGAAATCCAAATTTTATGTTTACTCTTTCTCTTTTTCGATGATCCTTCTTGATCAGAGAAAATATAATTTTATTAAATCTTGTAATGAAGTATTCTCAATCTTTTTCATAAATTTAAATCTAAAGAAATCTATTAAAGAATGGGTAATTATCGAATTATCGATCTGTTATGACCATCTTCTTTTCTTCGCAATTGTTACCGCTTTTTCATCAACACTATTTTTTATCACATTGAATACATTTATGTGAATTTCTGAAAAGTAATTGTACTATTATTTTGTACCTTTGTACTATTTTAACACAGAGTTATTCTATCTTTTGCTAAAGAAGAGATCTGTCTACTCTTCCTTGCCTAAAGATTCATATATTCGTTAACAGTCGTGGGGGGAGATGTGTCCCCATCTTGTTCTTCCCCAAATATTTCAATAACCATAGTAATGTCTTCTGGTTCTTCTTCTATTTCTATTATAGGTGTTAAAATAGAAGGAAAGTATTCTAAAACTTGAACATCTGTATGTTCAAAACCATAGGGATATTCTTCCCTATTTGGATCCTCATTATTTCCGAAAGGATCTGAAAAGTTCGGGAGGAATTCACTTTCAATCGAACCTCCATATAATTCATCCAAAATTATTTGGCGTTGTCTGGTTCCCTCAATAGACAGACCTATGTTATTCATAATTGTATGGAGCCTTCTAGCTCTCTCAGAAGAAGTATCGTTTTCTTCTAATGCAGGATTATTAGTACAATAATCGTGATCTATCATATGTCGATCAAAAACTACTATCTGTTGATCATGTTCTTCTATCTGATGATGATCATTGTTAATAAATTCTGTTGGGGATTCTTGATTCTCATTATCATTGTTGGGAGCGTCACTTTCATTAGAAATACCCATGATGTGATCTATAACTTCTGGTTCTTCTAACCATGCCATTAAAGACGCATCTTCCTCAGAAGGTTCCCATTCTAACAGGGATAAGGTGTCTATTGAACCATCCCATTCTTCTATGATGACATTATCCAAATCTTCTTCATCATCAAGATCTGAAAGAATCATATCAATATACCAACCAAAGTCATTATAATCTATTGGCGGTAATTCTGAAGGAATATCTTGCATACGATAAACAGTAAAATCATTTACTGAAGGATATATGTCTCTTTGACATACTGTAAAAATATCACTTAGGTTTTCTAATGTTTGAGCACTTTCATTGCTTATCCAAGGCACAGTGGCCATTCTATATCGATATGGTTCTTCAATAACAATATCTTCATTGTTTCTGTTGCTAGAATCAGTCCTCGTTTGCTCCTCTAATAGCAAATTTGGTTCTGAATGAAGCCAGGTATAGTACTCTAAAGCTTCCTTAATATTACTATACAAAGAAGCGAGTTGCTGTAAAACTCTTTCGTCTTCTTCTTTATCTTCTCTTTTCCTCTTCATTGTGATGAGCTATTTGTTGTAGTTTATCAATCTATTCAGATGAAGAGGAATAAATATTCCTATTTATTTCAAATTTAAAATTTAAAGTTCAAAGTCTATCTTAAATATCTCTGATGAATTCCTTCTTCATTCTTGAATATAAGAAACTATCCAAAGAAGTTTTCTAGACTATAAAAAACTAATTAAAAACTATTCTTTAAAAAATATTCACAAATTTTTTCAAAGTTTTTAGCATTTTTCTAATGCTCTTGTTAAGTAACTTTTCCAAAGTCTTTCAGTCACTAAAAATTGTTCACAAAATTTTTTCAAAGTTTATAGCATTTTTCTATTGCTCTTGTTAAGTAACTTTTTCTAAAGTCTTTTCAGTCTAATACTGACTGCTTTTAAAGAAAATATTTTTTATTTAAACACCAAAAAAAATATTAAAAAAAACATTAAGTGTTTCTAAAATTAATTAAAATATTATAAGTGTTCAATTTTAATCACTTTATTTTAATTACTATTGTTCATTAAGATCGGTACTAATTAATATTTAATTACGAATGTCTACCTCACTTAAATGGAAACTGTGTTCTCTTTCCTATTAGAACAAAAAATTATGATTATCAGAACGAAAATAATTTTCACTAAATTTTCTATGTTCATTTTTAATTGAATATTAAATCACTATTAATTGTCTCACATTAAAAAAAATATTAATTAAAAATTAAATGAAACTTTTAATCACTTTAATATTTTCTAATATAAATAGTGAATGTAACTATTCAAACAAAAAAAAAATATAAATATATTTTTTCTGAAGTCTTTGTTCACAACAATGTTCTATGTTGTTCTATAAAACTATATAAAAAAAAATAGAATATAGAATATTTTCAATGTTCTGATTTGGCAATATGTTCTTAAAATGTTCTCAAAATGTGAACTTTTAACTTTAGGCTGTTCTAAAGTTCTTTTGTTCTTCAAAGGTGAACTATGTTCTTCTAAAGGTGAACTATGTTCTTCAGTGAACTATGTTCTTCAAAGGTGAACTATGTTTTTCTAAATTGGAATCAGTCAATCTATGCACCTGATCTCCAAGTTCTGTAATAACATTCTGTTGTGTTCAAACCTTTTCCTAAAAGTTTTGTGTTCTCTTGGAACAATGTCGACAAATATTTTCTTTTTAAGATATTAAAAGAATTCTCTGTTCTGATTCAAAAAGGAAACAATTTCTGTTGTTCTAGTGTTCTGGAGGAAGAACATGTCCTCTAATGACCTGTGTTCTCCTATGACCTGTGTTCTCTTGTGACCTGTTTGTGTTCTGCGGTCAAGGGTCAAAAATAGAACCATTTCTTGTTCTATGACCTTTTAACTTGTTCTGATGACCTTTTAACTTGTTCTGATGACCTTTTTCCTATAAGGTCCTTTCTAACTTTTATATTAATTACAACACTGTAAATTATATAAAAAAAACTATTTATATTTTTATATGTAAAAAAAAAAAAAAAAAATATATCACTTTGGCATTTTTAGCCACACAATTAAAAAAAAAAAAGAAAATAATTTTTTACAGGTCGAGGGTCATTTCTCAAAATTTTGGTTTTGTTTTTACTATTTTCAACGAAAATAATTTTTACAGGTCGAGGGTCATTTCTCAAAATTTTTGTTTTGTTTTTACTATTTTCAACGAAAATACTTTTTTATTATATATACTCGATTCGCGACATATATATACATAATCAAAAAATCAAAAGTAAATAATGGTTAAAAATTAAAATAAATGCATAAAATCAATTAAAAATATGCATAATAAAACAAAACAAAAGAAAATAGAACAAAACAAAACAACTCAAAACAACACAAAACAACACAAAACAACACAACCAGAATATATATATAATGTATGTGTGTTTGTGTGGTGTGTTTTAAAGCATATAGAAGCAAGAAACATGAATAATGAAAGCTTTGCAAAAACGAATAAACTTGAGCACTATGTCAAGTTCAATATTTTTATCGGTCAATGTTATACTCAAAGTCAATGTCTCAAGGCTGTCTTTGTTTATTTCCGCATTCAGCGTCTTTTTTCCCTCTTACTATTTTACTCTCACAATTTCTCATTCAAGTCTTTAGTGAGTGAGTGAGTATACTATTTTGCTGAGTCGGATTTATTGAGCTCGATTCTCAATAAATGTAAACAGAACAAATACTTGAACAAACTTTTTTATTCCACAACTATCTTATTGAGTTTATGGGATGCTGTTAGTTATGTACGAATTTCCTAATTTTTAACTAACTCTAGTTTCGTTAATTTTTATAATTAAGGAACCCGGTTTTTACTAAAATGATTCTCTAATTCTATCCTATCATTTAGTAAAATAAAAAAAAATTAATTAACTAAGTCCTAATTAATTAATTTACAAATGCTGATTACATTTTTTCTATGTTTTCTTAAAAAATCTTCCTTCATCGGAACAAAACAAAAAAAATGCAATCAGAAAATTCTTTTATAGTTTTTTATGGTAGTTTTGCTTTAAAAAAAAACAAACAAAAAAAAACAATAATAAATAACTTTTAACAAACTATAAATAAAATTGGTTCACACTTCTTTGTGAAAAATTTAAATATATATTTTATAAAAAATAAATAAAAGAAAACTAAAATTTTCTTATTTATTTTTACACTATCTCTATAATAAAAGTAGCCCTTTTTTTTTTTTTATGGCTTTTTTATATTGATTTTCTTGTCAATACAGCTTTTTCTTGAGCTGTTTATTGTAGTGAGAAGCATTAACAGATATGCTTTACTAATGTAATAAAACACCTTTTATGTGTTTTCTTATCGAAGTTATGGTACAAGACGTCTATTAAATATATTAACGCTTTGCAACATTAATATAAAAAATACCAATTGTACATAACTCCCTATTCTAGCTTTAACTTTTATGTAAGTGTATTATTTTGTATATAAAAACAAATACATTTCTCTTTGTACTTTACCTTTACGTAAAGAGAGAAGTTCTGGTCGAAATTCAATGGAATTTTTTGTTGGACACAGAGGTTTCATCTACTGAAATTGGACACATGGCATATGGTAAGTATTTGGCCTTGTGTGTTTCTAGAGATCCCAAGTGCGTATTGGTCAAATATCCTTCGTCTCCTCTTTCGGAGCTCATGCGAAGATGGTAGTAACCACTACAAAGAAAACAATATCCTTCGTCTCCTCTTCCGGAGCTCATGCGAAGGTGGTAGTAGCCACTACAGGGAAAACAATATCCTTCGTCTCCTCTTCCGGAGCTCATGCGAAGGTGGTAGTAGCCACTACAGGGAAAACAATATCCTTCGTCTCCTCTTCCGGAGCTCATGCGAAGGTGGTAGTAGCCACTACAGGGAAATGCACAGAGGTGATAATGACCATATTTATCCTGATTGCGAGAGCGCCAGTGTTGCGGTTCCTCCCACTCCATGTAGAATTCACCGGATGTTGTATTAAATGATACGCAGATTTCCATTAAATCTTTATTCCTACCATATCCATAAATCCAAAAGTAAACATAAACAAGTAAACCAT
>JABUQX010124128.1:12500-17500 GCA_015478945.1 Trachelipus rathkii | reverse complement strand
ATATTATTTATTCATTTTTATTTATACAAAACACCATATCCCGCATTAACTGCAAGGTGGTGTTGACGGCTGATAAGTTTTCAAACTTATCGTCACCATTCACGAAAAGAAACATGATAGAAGGGGGTTTTCAGCCCCTTGCTATCAGACGAAGAGAATTAAGATATTTTCTTCCTATGACTCGACGACTTCGCGAAACGCAGCTTCACTTTTTCTAGTAATAAAAAGAAATAGTCGATAAAAATCTTGCTCCTCCATATTAGATTTTAAATGATAATAATTTTAAAATAAATGCTTTAAAATTTTGAAATTCTGGTTCATTAATATAATTTTTTGGGTCTATAGTAAACCACAGCCCTCAAAATAATTTATGCTATGTAAAGTTGGTAAACCTGGAATTCTGAATTTACGAATCCAATTTTCAAATATAATTCAAATAATATTAATAAAATGTAAAAAGAAATAGTTTTTTGTTTTTTTGTGCTTCACTATAGGCTTATGAAAATAAATAAGCTTAAGCTTTTTTTTTTTTTTTTAAATATTATATATATATATATTTTTTTATATATATATATATATATATATATATATATATATATATATATATATATATATATATAATATATATATATATATATATATATATATATATATATATAATATATATATATATAGGGTACGACTTGTTAGATTGATGGCTCTTTGTGCAGCAAGCACCCCTATTAAGAGGATGGTAAAATTTAAAAATTCCATATTTTGAGTTTGATGCTTTTATTTAACATAAAATGAGATATTCAATAAAAGTTGTAATAAAGTCCCTTCTGTTGAGATACTCTGCTTCTTAGGTGAATTGGTAGTCACAGCCTTTCCAGCGCGTTTTCACCCAATTTTTGTGCGAGGATTTTTGTGTTGTGAGTTTGAAATACGAGTCGCAGACCTTTTCCTTGAAATTTACTCTCTTGCCGGGAGAATTCTGGAGAGAGTATCCTTGCAGGAGATTTTCTTCCGATTCTTAATAATTTGATCTGTTAATTTAATCTGACTGAAAAGTATCTCAACAGGACGGGTTTATATATTATTTCATTTCGACTTATGCTAAAAATTTTGCTCGCGCAAATCTTAGCATAAGTTACGAACATTAAATTAAAATTTTACAAAAGTTATAATGGAGCGAGTACTACATTACTTCCTGCGCTAAACACGGAGTGAGAAAGTATGTTATAATAATTATACAAGATATAAAATTAACCTTCATTCAAATGTATACATATTTGTGGGCATTTAATAATGCGCACAAACATATAAAACATTTCAATAAGGTAAAAATAATAACTAAAATACATAAAGTTAAAGTACTTTCAAATGCAAACATGTCTAATTATGTCCTAAAGACATAAGTAGACATACAAACATTTGAAGGCAAAAATAGCATACATGAAAATGAAAATATTCAAATACGAGCATTAACTGGTTACATCCGAAGATCGAAACATATATACAAAATATTTGAATACATAAAATTACAATAATGTTATATATACAAAAAAAAATAAATAGGTGCATTTAAACACAAGCATATTTTGTCATATTTTAAAAAATTTTTTTTCCTCTGATAGATATAAACAAACATACAAACATTTAAATGCATAAAAGTACAAAAATGTTAATACATAATAATTATTGATATGAAACAATTGAATTATTCACAAGTTAAATAGGCCACATTGATCGAACCGTTAAATCCAAGGAAAGGTCCAGTAATAAGGACGTTTTTAATGTATCCATGATTTGACCAATGCGCACGTAGTTTTCAAACTCTGTAGTTACAGTTACGAGAGAAACATTGCTTGACATATGTAGAGACGAAGTTGCTTAAAATTTAGGTCCTTTATTTGAAAAATTTCTTCATTACATAAAAGGGAGAGGTCACAGAACCATTTAGAATTCGAAAAAGGAATCAAAGTTCGTAGTGGAATCCAAAAATGAATTTCTGCCCATTAATCCAAACTTAAAATGATGAAAAAAAGGGAAAAAATTTCCATACGTAAAGGAAGTTACAAATGTAGAGGCGAAGTTGCTTTGAAATTTAGGTCCTTAATTTGAAAAATTTCTTCATACATTAAAGGGAGCGTTCACAGAACCATTTAGAATTCGAAAAGGAATCTAAGAGTTCCGTTTCAGTGGAATTCTAAAAATTGAGGTTTTCTGCCCATAATCCAAAACATTGAATGATGAAAGAAAATCCATGCCGAAAAGGAAGTTGCTATGTCTAAAATGAATCCTCGAAACTGTGATAGCTTGTGAAAAAGATGAAAACCATAATCCAAATTAATGAAATATGAAATTTGAAGTTCGTTATCGATAATGTTCGTGTTGCTTGAGTCATCTTCTCGGAGTGTTCTGATTGAGAATTCTTTAGTATTATTTGTTGTTTTTTCTTTTTCTTCATTTTGTTTGTTTTTTTTTTAGAAAAGGCGTTGATTGAAGTTCTGGGTGTCTTCTCCGGCGTTCACCAATTATTATAGGTATGTTGCTGATTGCGTGCTTCTTTATGTGACAAAGCACCCTATATAGGAGGATGGTAATTTAGAAATTCATATTTGAAATGATGTTTTTTATTCAACATAAGTATAAATGCAATTAAAGTATAAAATGTAACAAAAGTCCCTTCCTGTTTGATTGCAGAGATACTCTTCTCTTCGTAGGCGAATTGGTAGTCACAGCCTTTTCCACCCTATTTTTGTGCGAGATTTGTGTTTGAATTGAAATTCGAGTCGCAGCCTTTTCCTTGATGTTTATCGCTCTTGCCGGGAGAATTTTCTGGAGAGAAGTATCTTTGAGTGAGATTTTCTTCCGATTCTTAATTAATTTGATTCTGCTCAGTAATCTGACTGAAGAGAAAATACCTCAACAAGCACGGGTTATAATCATTTTTCATTTCGACTTATGCTAAAATTTTCTCGCGCAAATCTTAGCATAAGTACGAACATAAATTTAAAATTTTTACAAAGTTATAATGGGGTACTATATATATATTATATATAATTATAATATATTATTATATATATATATATAATATATATATATATATATTATTTATATATATATATATATATATATAATATTATATAAATATATATAGTAATATATAAGTATATATATATAATATATATATATATATATATATTTATATATATAATATATATATACAATTACCTATAATAAACATATAAATATATATATATATAGTATATATATATATATATATATATATATATATATATATATAATATATTATATATATATTATATTATATATATAATATTACTTTATATATTATATATATATATATTAATTATATACTATATATATATATATATAATATATATATATATATATATTATATACTTATATATATATATATATATATACTAGAGAGTGGAAAAGTTATAAGGAGAGTTTTTTTTTTTTTTTTTTTTTTTTATTCGTCGAAAATTTTAAAAAAAAATTTATTCCCCCCATTTAGAGGGGGCTCGAGCCGACGGGGGACAGAGGGGGGACCGAAGTCCCCCGTCGTCCACCGGGAGGCCGATAGACCCCGACTCCTGCCATTCTTGCGGTTTTACCCTAGTGTATTCCTTTTAGTTAAAAAAAAAAAAAAATTTACTTCCAAAAACAACTTAGGTATTACTTTAACTTGTCCCGACGATTTGAACAATCTAAAAAGTCGGGACAACAATTCTTAAATATTTCGATTGATGTAACCAAAAAAAAAAAAAAAAAAAAAAAAAAAAAAAAAAAAAAAAAAAAAAAAAAAAAAAAAAAAAAAAAAGTTAAATCCCATCCTTAAATTTTCCGCTGATTCCAAATATATAATTTGTTTTACTTTAGGACTGCCGTTCTCTAGTTACATACTGTGAGCATTTAAAAAAAATCTGACCATATATATATATATATATATATATATATATATATTATATATATATATATATATATATATTATATTATATTATCATATATATATATATATAATATATATATATATTATATTATAGTATATATATATTATATATATATATATATATATATATAATGATATATATATATACACACTCATTGTGGGACCAAATAATAAATTATTTACGTCGAAATTAAACTAAAAAATATTAAATAAAATTGAATTTGAAAAATTGAAAAAATTGTAAAGCTCAAAAAATAAAAAAAGTAAGTTTCTTTTTATTAGCAAATCAAATTTTGCTTATTTTTTCTTACCTAAAATAAAAAATCATTACCAACCATTCCAATACTAAATTATTTTGAGGGCTGTGGTTTACTTAAGGTCCAATTTTTTTACTAGTTACTGAAACTTAAGGCCCTAATGTACTCTCTTCTTAAAATTCAATTCCCAAAGTACTTTGAAAGTATCCTTCTCATGTTTACATCTTCTCTTCAAAATATATACTTCTCCTTTACGCCTCCCTTCTAGGTCCACCGCGTTATATATTATATATATAATATATATTATATATATATATATCTATATATATATATATATATATATATATATAATATATATTATAATTATTATATATATATATATTATATTTATATATAGGAACTTATCCTTTAAAAGGTAGTTAACCGATTATATTTCGAACGAACAATGTAATCGATTTTTTTTCGGATTATTTCAAGGCAATAGTGCGACAAGTTGCCAATAACAGTTTTTTTTTTTTTTTTAACCAAAGGAATACCCTAGGGTAAACAGCCAAAGATTTGGAAAGAGTCAGGTCTCTCGGCCTCAGCGGGGGAGGACGGGAGGGACTTCGCCCCTCTGTCCCTCCGTGGCTCGAGCCCCTTAAAAAAGTATAAAAAAAAAGAACAATAAAAAAAAATTAACATAAAAATTAACATGATAAAAAAAAAAGCAACTTCTGGAAAACTTTCGCGATGTTCTATTGGAGTTTTAAGCTAAACACGTTGACACTGCTGGGCTGCAT
>JABUQX010124128.1:0-5000 GCA_015478945.1 Trachelipus rathkii | reverse complement strand
GAAATCAGGTTAAAATAATTCACACACTAAAACCTAAATTTTAACAACCGTAATGTTAAAAAAGTTCCAAAATTCGTATCTTACCACCTTAAATATGAAAAACATCATACAAGTTATAAAAAACCACTAACGCTCCCTCACTTTACAACCAACGAAAAACAAAAAAAAGCAAATTAACATTGATTTAAACATTAAAACCCTTAAAACCACTTAAAAAAGATTTACGAAAGCGAAGCCAACAAACTAAAAAAATCAAATCTTAAAACACTGATGAACCACACGGGCCAAACTTCACGACTTATGTCAGCCTATCCTCTATACATACATAAAACCCTACCCACCTAATAAACGAACATCCATAAATTAATAAAATAATAATAATAAAAAATTATATAAATATAAATAAAAATATAATAATAAATATATAAAATGTAAAATACTATAATATATATATATATAAATAAAAAGTAATAATATAAATAAATAAAAAATATAATATAATTAATATATATAGAATAATATAATATATAATTTATACATATGACTTAAGGTGAATTTTTTTATTTTTATGGCCTATAGGGCGGCATGAATGGTTAAGAGGGCCCTGTATATGAGACAATCATGAAGGTTTTTCTTTTCCCATTGTGTTCGTTCTTTACTATTCACCACGCTTAGAATTCAAAATAATTCTCCACACTGATTTTAAAAATGCTGAGTATAGAAATATATTCTTATTTTTGATGGCAAAATTATTCATTCATCATTACCGTTTCCTCATCACATCAGATAACTTTTCACTTATTAATTTAATATTTATATTATTCTCACTATATTATTTGTATAATTTCTTATAGGGAAACTTCTATAATTCATTCCGTAACACTATTATATATCGACTAGCAAATATCCCTCTGTAAAATGGATCTTACCTTCTGTAAGGCCTTTAATCGTTGTTATTGGCTATATCATGTGATTTACTAAGGGTTAAATATTAATATTAATATTAATATTAATATTAATATTAATATTGTGATTTTCTAATTACATAAATAAATTGTTAACGAAAAAAATTAAAATATTAAATCAATTAAAATCTTGAAAGAATATAAGATATATAATTAAAAATAATTAATGTTAAAAGAATATCTTGCTTAACAATAATATTAATATGACAACTCTCAAAAAAAAAATTAATAGTCTTGCAATTGAAAAATAGAAAACTAAAAGATACACTCATTCTTGACATTTAACCATCTATCATAAAACCCATAATCTTGAAAATGATGATAAAAAATAAAATAATATAACCAAGAGAATATAAAAAATTGTAGACATATTCTATTTCTCTGTTTAAGATAAAAAACCCAATAAAAAAATATTAAAGGATCTGATCAAGATGTAAAATAGCTTTTAGTTAAATTACAGCCACAGAGAATAATAAAGATTATATTGTATCCTGCATATAATTAATATATAATAAATATCAAAATCAACATATTAGCTATGCAAACTACTAGAAAAAATTATACTAAACAAAATACTCCTATTAGAGAAAAAACAAAATTATTATCTATAAACCAATTCTAAAAAAATGTATATTCTAAGACTTTTAGACGTTCAAATACATACCCATTTAATACCAATTTCATCTACTTAATAATTTGCTTTCTATAACTGATTTTGTGTCTGTTTCTGTCCCATATCACCTATCATAACAACTCTAGATGTCGATTCACTCCCAAGAAGTCATTTTATAATATCGTTGGTTTGATGGATATAATATTATATTCTGTTCTAATCAAAAATATTTTAAACAAGTTACTTTATACATCAACTTTTATAAATATACCAGGAGGTCAATTCAAATATAAAGGAGAGAATCTAGTACCAAAAATGAAATCGAACAAGATACAAAAAAATTCCCTGTATACAAGACCCGCCCAACAAGGTCGCATAAGACGGGCGCATAATAGAGTTAAGTTATTAAGAAGTATAGCGATTAAAAAGAAAATTTTGCTGGAGTCGTTAGAAGAAACTCTAAATAACCACATTTTTTTTTACGAATGACGACCCTTTTTCGTCGACCATTTGGGTATAGGTCCTTCTATAATCCGTTATCTTTTCGCTCCTTTATGATTATTATCAGTGAACGATTTCAGTTTACACACTAAAAACTTGATATACGTACCCTAAAAAATATAAACGTAATACTTATTCAATTTTTTAAAATAAATCTATATATTCTAAATATTATATAGCCATATTTCTTTTACCTTTCCTTCACTTAATCCAAAAAAAACACCAACCTCAGATCAACCTAATCCCCCCAAAGTCAAATAATAAAAGATATCGGATTGATTTTACCCAAATTTTCAGATTACGAAATTTGCACTTTGCTTGATAAGAAAAAACAACTGAAAACAAAATGCTGATAAGGTTTATTTTACTCCTCGATTCAGATAAGAATTTTATCAGTTTACTTTGCAATTTATTTTATGTCAGTACGGATATTTCTAATCTTCTAAAAACATATAATTGCCAGTTTTGTCGTAAATATCTGTTTCTTAGTGCTCTTATTTAAAGTACAAGGAAAAAATAATATTAAAATTAAATATATATATATATAATAAATTTCACAGTAATAATATAATAATAATATAATAATAATAACTAAAAATTTATATAATTATATAAATATATAAAATAAATAAAATAATAATTATAATAATAATAATAATAATAATTATTAATATATATATAATCAATATAAATATATATAAATAATTTATATTAAATTTTATTATAATAATTATATATGTATATATATAAATATATATATATATAAGAAATATATAATAATATAATAAATAATATAATAAAATATAATAAAATATCTTAATAATAGTGAAACGTATATATAATGAAAGGTATCATATAGTATAAATATAGGAACGATAATAAATATGTTTAAACTAAATATATAATTAATAATATATATATATATAATATAACATATATATATATATAATATATAATAATATATATATAAAATATATAATATAATAATTATATATAATAATAATAAACAAATATATAAATAATAAATATATATATGGAATAATCAAAAAAATAAATCCTCAAGCTAAAGTTTATCTATATATTCCCCGACCAAAAAACCGGAAAACACCAACCATAATAATTAATAACAAATAATAATAATTATTATTTTTCCCACTTTAGAAGATTTTTTTTTTTCTATAACCAAAATAAGCATAAAAGTATGCAAGATTTTTTGAACACCCATAAGCATAACATTAAAGTTGCACAAAACAAGTTAAATAAGGTTTACCTCATAATAATACCAACCACTCACCCGCAAATTAAAAAATAATCATTCCTCTCTATTTAACCACTAACTTGAATATGAAATCACTTAACCCCTAACATAATCAAACTTACTTAAGCACTATTCAATTAAAAATTATTACTCTAATTATCTTTACAGTCCAGAATGTAAATTTTGTAATAATTCCCTCCCTCCCATTGAAAAAAAATTTCTTCTACTTTTTCCATTAACAAAAAAAATTTGCAGGAGAAAGATCCGTACTGAATGTCCTAGAACATCAAAAATATCAATAAATACTCACAATATAAAACTATCACAAATCATAAAATCATAATAATAACCTCATAATAATACAAAACATATAATAAAATATAAATATACTCAAATACCAAAAAAAAAAAAATAAGATAATAAAAAATAAGTGACCTTACGGGGTAATATAATAATAATAAATAAATATATTAACCTATATTATATATATAATATAATAAATAAATAATAATTACAGTGCGACTGCCCAACACCAGATATATAATAATATAAAAACACACCTAAATATATATCTAACTAAAACTAAAATAAATAAATATCTACATAATACAAATAACATCATAATACTAACTACTAAAAGATAATAATATAACAATAATACCTAAAACAAACAATATATATAAACCACAAAAATATAATATAACATAAAATAAACACTCCTATAAAATCAAGCAAAATAATACTCAATAATAACACACATAATACCCCTAAACAAATATATATATATAAAATAATAATAATACACATACTATATATAATATAAAAACATAGTAACTAAATATCATATATAAATAAATATATAATAATATAAATAATATATATATATAAACCAATATACCTTAAATATATATACATATATAAAATAAATATATAATATAATAAAAACAAAATTAACATAAATAAATAAATTATAATGATAAATATTTAACAAAAATAAAATTAAAATAAAATAAATAATAAATAAAAAATAAATAAATAATAAAAAAAATAAAATATATATATATATATAAAAAATATAACATAATAATTTATAAATAAAGAAATAAAAAAATTTATAATAATAAATAAAAATATAAATAAATATATAAAAAAATAAAAAAAATATAAATATAATTAAATAATCCAGAAATGGTAATATATATAAATAATAGTAATATATTATATACAATATATATATATACATATATATATATAATATATACTATATATATAATATATATAACCAAATATAATAATATATATATATATATATATAATATAAATATAAATATAAAACAAAAAAAAATATAAAATATATAATAACATAAAAAATAATATTATATATATATATATATAAATCTTTTAAATATTTATAAATATATATAATAAATATGAATAATAAAAAAGTATATATAAATAAAAAATAATAATACATATAAATACATATTACATTTAAAAATAACGAAGTATACACTCAAATACTTATAACAATCACATAACAACAACATAAACTAATAAGCAACTAACATACTACTAAATAAGTAATAACAACCATTAATAAATATAATAATAACAACAAACCATCAAACTATACCACAAAAAAACATATCACCCACTCTCCTCT
>JABUQX010124127.1:0-20533 GCA_015478945.1 Trachelipus rathkii | reverse complement strand
AGCAAAGGTTGTCTTAGATACCTTGAATCCCTTTCATATCAGAAGTATCCCATGTATGAGCATGAGGGGGGGCGACTGGGTGTTGAAAGATACTGTGATATAATTATGTGATGAATCTGTGTAAAAGATATATAGTTTAGAAGTTAATTGATGAATTTTGCTTCGTATATAATAACCCGCGGCATTGAAGATTACCATGTAGATCATTAAAATTACAAAGTACAAATATATTCTTATGTTAATCATTATTGGTGTCGTTGCAATGAGTTATTTCAATCCTTTATAATAAATCAAAATGTTAGTAGCTTGATCAATGGTTCGCTGACAAGGAGGAGGAGAGAGACTGCGGGATGGTGAGTCTTATTGATTTATTTTGATTCCATTAATATATTTACTTTAAAAAAAGAATAAAAAAGAAAAAAAGAATAAAAAAGTAGTGAAGAAAGAAATTATAAAATTAACATTGCTGCATATTTAAAAAATAAAAAGGAACATTTTTTATGAGATGCTCACAATGATACAAGGTTTAGAACTATGACTTGTTAATCACATGATCATAGATCACGATGGAAGGGAGGGGAGTGTATGGATAGGAGAATTAATTATTAATTTTATTAATATTTTTACGGTTAATATAATAAAAGAAAAAAAGCATTTAGTAAAATTTATTTTTAGTCCTTAATTAAAGTTTCGTGTGACACTAGGCAGTTACATATTTTGAATAGGGGTAATGGTGTGAACTCGCAACGTCGAGATAAAACAACCATCCAGAAGAGTATATCCAGCATAATAACAATAACGATAAGTATATTAATAATAATAGGTGAACGTTTTATATAGTATATATATATATATATATAATATATATATATATATATATATGATATATATATATATATATAGAATACTATATATATTATATATTAGTATATATATATATTTAATATTATATATAGTATTAGCATATATATATATATAGTACTTTATATATATAATATATATATATTATATATACTATTTATATATTATATATATTTATATATATATAGTATATATAATATATAATATATTATACTTATAATATAGAATATATATAATTATATATATATAATATATTATATTATATATATATATATATTATATATATAATACTATATATATAATATAAATATATATATATATATATATTTATATTAATATATATATAGATTTTTAAATTATATATATGTCTAATATATATGGTCGACATATAATTAAAATCCTAACTCGACAATCATTTTACATACATGAGAATATATTTACTTAAGAAATATAGTATATACTATATATTATTATATATATTATATATATTTATGTTATAAGTAATATACCCGATGAATATAGTAATCATCTCATTAATAGTGGATAAAAGTGGTATCTTATTTTTATATTTTTTTACTCCATAATCATTCCGTCGTTTCACATGATTAATAATAATAATAATAATAATTAATGTTTTACATGTAATACGAACAAAATGAGTACAAAATGGTTACATCCCTGTAAAATTATTTCTTTCAGTGAGTCGAAAATTTTTGTATATTAAGTGGAGTCGAAATAAGAGTCGGTAAGCGATAAATTTTGTTTAAGAGTGTGAGATACGTAGAGTCTGTATAGGAGTCCGAAGTATAGCGAAATATCGTCGAAATATTATGTGAATTTAAGGATGTCGGAGTTCGGAGTCAGGCAGTTCAAAAAATTTATCTATTTTACACGACCACACGTTTAAGCCTTGCTGTATTTACCCGCTTCGGTCAGTGGTAAGAGAATCAAGTATGATCTTCGTATACCATTGATTCCGATTGATTAGTATATACTTGATAAGTATTATTTACCAATATCATTAATACTAAATTTATTGTTACATCCTTGTCATAAATATCTTCATATTATTATTATATAATGTTTATATTACTAATATACTCTTTCTTTAACCCAAATTATTATACCGATATATACCCCCTATATGATTATATTAAATAAGTGAATAAAAAAGGAATTAAGTCATTTTAAAATCACTATTCAATAGACCTTTTTATAAAAATAATTTTTAGTATTTTTCATGTAATGTAGATCAGACCTACTTTATTTCCTATATAAACCTATTATGTTATTTATATTTTTAAAGAAATCATAGTACATTATATTTAACTTTTAAAATTTTGCCTTGTACGGTAGTTATATGAATGATTTTCTCTCTTATCATTAATTAATGGTCCAAAACTAAATTAATATACTAAAATAAAGTGGCTAATACTCATTATTAAGAAATTATTGATAATATATTATTATAATTTATATAATATTTATATATTAATTTAATATAGTATATAGTAATATATATATATCAGACCATATATTATTATAATATAATGGGTAACTATTATATATATATATTATTATATCGTATATAATTAGTAATTAGTAAAGTTATCATTATGGCCGGATCCTTTATATATGCGGGTACCGGAGTGCAAGACAATAGTATCTATTTCCTTTAGTTCGGGATACCTCATTAGAAATTTGGACTATGCGTAGATAAGTTACTTGCTGCACTGAAAAAAATTTATGTTAGGTTTGAGAATATTTTCATTTTTAAAAAACAGATAAATAAGAGTATACGTAGATATATCCGGTACTAAACTCATCATTAGTGTTAATCATGGGTGACGGAACTTCTATTATTATTATCACTCATTCTATAACTGTAATATAATTCCCTTAAATCATACCAGTTAATTAAGGTTATATACTATTAGTAATCATTAACTACTAAATTCCCCCTTAAATAATTATATAATTAGTTATTTTTATAATTATCTATTTTTTTATATATTAATCTATATAAATTATTTCTTGACTCTTCATTCCTATCCCTCGTTCTTAAAATAATTAATATAAATATTTTTATTTATATAGTATATTATATAATATAAATATAATATATTACTATATACTATATTATATATATATTAATATCATTAATATCATTATCTAATATTATATCTGGATTTAATTACCATAATTTTAATAATATATATCTATATCAGTATTATAAATATATGTTCATTCGATAATTCATTATATAATCGATAAGGATAACATATGCTACAATTATTATACTGACTGCAAGGGTCAAAATTATATCCTCTAGTTTTCTCAGTTCTGTGTTCTCACTAAACCGTCGGTATTTCCATTTTTTTTCTCTCTGTATTTTGTTTACTACAACAATTATTCTCAAGGTATAATTTTGGTATTACAACACTGACTCGGGAATGTTCTTTCCGTGTTGTGGACGCAATTCAACGTTCCAAACGTAAATTCACTAACCTGTTGCATTTTAAATTCACAACTTTTATTTCAAAAATAAAATTTAAAAAAAAGAAAATTAAAATATTAAAAAGGTCGAACACCTCAAAAAAACCAAGTAACACCTAGTTTAAAGACTTAGATGCTGTAAGGTTCATGTTACAAATGTTGCAAAACAAGTAGATCGACATAGAGCTTTTTTATCTTTATTTTTATCAGATCCAAACAAGAAACGTTATCGTACACACATAACGGAGAACGCTATAACAAGTAAAGCAGAGGAAACCAATTTTACAACTGATCAGCTTGTAAGTTCTTATTTAACAAAAGGAAACGTTAGTCATCTGAAATAAAAGAATATTGAAGAAATAAAGAAACAGATAAAAAATTAATGCTCGGTGACGATTACAGACTGTATTTTCTACCATCCTGTAGTCGTAAACCCTGCGAACCCAAATGTCCTAAAATTTCCAGCCACCACACTCCCCAGCTCGAATATCTACCCGCTGCGCGCTGGCTCAGCCCTCCAGGCGCAGAAGACTACGGACCTCGCTCATCTTTATCAATTTCTAACGCGGGTTATACCCGCTTAGGTAAAAAAAAGAACAAATTTAAAATGGTGTTACTGTGTGAGTGCGTAATAGAGATGACTAATATTAATATACCAAGCTATATTCTCTGAAGAGGGTTCTCAACACCCTTTATAAAGATTGACTGTAATGGTGTATAATAATACATGAGGAAATATATGCAAAAAAAAATAACCAAAGAAAAAAAATCAAAATCCACTAAAAATGAAATTATTATCTAATAAGTCAAATTTGGTTTAATAATTAGTAATTAGAATACACTAATTAATATAATAATCCTCTTTAGTTAGTGTATATTAATATATACTATTATAATAGTTTTAATTAATATGCTGGTAGGCATATATTAATATTATTATATATAGTATTATATCGTAAGTCCGTGGGAACTCTATATTATATATACCTATGCCTAAATATGTATATATAAATATAGTGGGGAGCTAGGTGCAAGTGTTTAGAAATATAATCACATATTTGCCCTTAACTAAGTACTGATATTGAATAGCCATTATTCACAGAATGTTTATATGCAAGCACACAAGATACATACCGGAGAAAAAAATACGGGCAACAGAGTGTCGTATTTTAAATTAACAACATGATACAATCCACAAAGGACCCTTTCATAAAAGCAAGGAGAAAATGGCCAGCCTATGGAGATGTTTAGGACGGGGAATTATGGGGCTTCCCCGTCCTGGGATTGGTACCTATTCTTGGGTTCCACACGTATAATATATTAAGATTACTCTTCCTCTGTGTCTTATATTATATATATTATATATATATATCAAAATATATTTATTTATATTGAAGTTAGTATTATCTTTATATTTTATATATTTATAAAATTTTTAAAAGTATTAATTTTTATACATGATAATGTATATATATTATCTATATTATCAAATAATATACATATTTATTGTATATATAATATTTATTTTACCGAAAGGAAAGCTCGAGACAATAGGCATGAAAAGAAAATTGGGAAAGGTCCTGCCATAGAAACATCATTCATGCATTTATTATCAATGTATTTGCTTATATTTAATTTTTACGTTCTTATCTACTCTTGTTTTTTTAGCATTTCTTTTCCGTCTTCAATTATTTCTTTGTGCATCTTTAGTCTTTCTTTAAACTCTTCTATCTAAAACATAATTTATTTTCGTTGTGATTTCATAGACTTGTTTATCAATCTTTACTTATGTTATTATTATGCCAGCAATGTCTTTGGCTTGATGTCTTTGTCTCGGTCGTATCAGAAAGTACTTCGTTAACCATAAATGATAATATTACTTTTACAATATAATTGGGATTTTTCATAGGTTGGTGGAGGGTTCTTTCTCTCTTGTCAATGAAACTGGGTCAGTCAAGATGACCTCGGCAGGACGGATACAGGGTCTCTTGGCACTAAATCAAGGATTTTACGTTATTTGTCCGCCACACTCCAATGGTATCATATATATATACCGGTATATATATATAGTATAAATATATGTACTACGTTTATATATATATAGTGATATACTGTATTGGTCTAAACACTATACAATAAATAGTATATATATTGTAGTGAGTAATATTAATTATAATTAGTAAATAATAAGTATATATATTAATAATAAATTCTATTTTTATGTAAGATTTCTATAGGAGATGGGTTATCCCATTTGATTTGAGTTTTCTTTTAATCATCTTCATTCCTTTTCTTTGTATTTACCATTAGGATGATATATATATAATATAAAAGTATTTTATATAAATTTAATATAGTATAGTGGTTCGTAATAATTATAATTAATATGTAAATATTAATATAATAGTAGTTATAATATATATATATTAAGAGGTGTACGATTATCAGGGCATCGCCCCCACATCAATTTCTTTGACTATCGTCGGTAACCTGAGCCGGGAAATTTTTTTTTTGGATTTGGGTCTGGTAGAAGTTCATGTCTGATGAATTATATATACTATATCGCTATATAATTATATGTAAGAGTGTGAAGAGTAAATACTATTATTATCGGGAATATATGTTTAATAAAAAAATAACTGGGCTCATCCTTCTAGCGACCTCATGATTTGGGCGGTGGCTCTGGGTTTGACCTACGCCTGAGTGGGACGGGGAAGAGCGGGCTGTGGGTGGTGCCTGTTGGTGGTGATTATATTCACTACAGAATTTCTGAGTCTTATTTTAGTCCATCGTGGGCTGGGTCGTCAACACTTTGAGCGGCCGAGTCTGCTAGGGCCAGTTCAATGCCATGCGCAACACTCAGGCCCCACCAGGCAGAGGTGGTAATTAATAAGGGGCTTATTTTATCAATTATGCACACTGGGGCGGTGAGGTGTTAGAAAGGATGAGCGTTTTCTATCAATATATAAGTTCCCGGCTAATAGTATTTCATTCTGTGCGGTGCTCTTTTGACCCTACGCCCGAGTGTGTGATCTCCTTTTTGAGTGGTTTTCTTTATGCTTTTCCTACAGCAATTATTTTGCGTTCTTCTTTTAGGTCATAGGACGGTGGTCGTCAAACCTTAACGCGCGCATCTGCTAGGGCCGAGGTTCAATCCCAGAGGAGAGTGGTATTACTAAGGGGTTATGTTTTTATCAATACTTATTACACTGCTTTTAGGTGTAGAAGGATGAGCAGGTTATCTTTATTAATAGCATTATATTCCCGCGGTTAATCTGTATGTCACTGCGTGCGGTGCTCCTGTTTTGAACTTACGCCCGAGTATGGACGGGAGACTGACGTTGATGGTTACTCGTTTTGGTGGTGGATAATCATAACAGGAACATTTCTCGCGTTCTTCTTTATAGGTTCATGTAGGGTCGTCAAACACTTTAGAGCCACTGCTAGGGCCCCAGGTGCAAATCCCGCAGAGAATAGATTAACTTAGAGGGGTTATTTGAGCAATTACTAATCACACTGACGCGCTGAGGGTGTAGAAGGATGAGAGCTTACTCTATCATAAATATATATATACCATATATATATATATATATGTATATTATTTATAGAATATATATATATATATATTATTATATATATAATATATATATATATATATTAATAAGTCTATATACTATATATATTATATATATATATAATATATTATATATATATATATAGGGTATATATATTATAATATCTAATATATATAATTATATTATATATATTATATAATAATATATAATATATATATTTATAAGGGTATAATACTATGTTATAATATTTATATATATATATTGAGATATATTATTTTTTGCTTTTATATGTACGTATATTATAATAATATATAATATAATGTATATAGCTATATATATATGTTTATTATATATATATTATATTATAGATTTTATATGTATATAAATATATATATTAGTTATTAATAATATATTAAATATAATATATATATGGAATTATAATATATATTATATATATATGTATATATATAAATATATAGTATAGTATATTGGAAGTCTGTCTAAAATTTCAAATCAATTTTGCATGGACAGTTGCAAAATTTGCAAGAACAGTTTTTGTCAACTGGTTTTTCGAAGCTTTGACGTGGTCAATAGTTTTTTGAGTCTTAGCGGAATTTAAGTCTGGAAGGACGGATTCAGTTCTGGGCTCACACTCAGATTACCCAAAAAGGCGGAGCCCCCAAAGGGGCTTTGCGGTTCGCTAGAAGGTTTTAAATGATGATATATTTTGATGGGTCATGCGATATTATTCGGTGAATCGGGAATTCGCCGCGTAAATTTGGATTTAAATCGTCTTTATAGCGTGCTCTGGGGTTGGCATTTAACAATGTAAAATGATATTCCGAAAGAGAAATGAATAACAATATAACATTCGATTAGAGCGCTGTACGTATTGGGCCCTTCGGAACCCATTTTCGGGATAATGCATGACTAGATGATATATTAGTCTTACTATGAGGAATTGACAGACGCGAAGGTCTGTCAGATTCGACGAAACAGACAAACCTTCGGTTTGGTGCTGTCCATTGGATTATTAATGTTATTTTACGCGCGCGCGTAGCGCTACACATCAGTCATAACACCTTTTCGATATGAAGGACTAGAATTATTACCTATTCAAACTTGAATTTAACATGCTGGTGTTGTGTATACAACTGATCCAGGCGAGTTTGGTGACGAGGTCACCCTATAGCGGGGGGGTGTTGCCCCTAGCGTCCACAAGGTCTAAAATTCTATACCTGAAAACCATGTTTAGGCTAACGTATCGGAGGATTATGGGTGAGCTTATATGATGACGAGTAAGTCTTGTCGGAGACGAGATTACGTCTTTCTGCGTCCCCCCGTAAGAGGGGACGTTAGCCTACTTAAAAAATTAAGATAATAGAAAAATAAATGATTTATTCCGCGGCAGGATGGTAGTGTGTTTGACACAGATTTGAATCCGTTTAGGATCCCTTTTGCGAATCCTAAGAGGGGGGTTCACAGCTGAAAAAAAAAGGAAGAAGAATAATGCATGCGGAAGCAAGAACAGATGGAGAGAAGAAGAGAAGAAGAGAGAAGCGAAGGACGAAACGAACGACACAGAGGGGACCTACAATCAGGGAAAGGAAATACAGGGAAAGATGAAGGTGTGGATGGACAGTAGGAAATGGAATTCAGAGCTGAAGTGCACCGGTGCTGGGAGCGGTTGCGGTGCCGAGTTAATAGAAATTCGTAAAACAACATCGGTTGTGTCTTATAATGTTTATCGAGCTCCTCTTGTTAGACTTTTTGAAGACTCAGATGGGGTTACAAGAAACCATAATGTAAGTAATAAAATATAATAATAATAATTTATACTAAAATAAATAAATAAAATATAGAAAGAGTGTTTACATTTATTAATCCCCACTCATATTTTTAATGGTTTAATAACAACTTTACCAAATAATTATAAAAAACGAATATTTTTTAATCACATTAGTCTAAAGGTCTTAAAAATATTTTCAGTAATATCGTCAAATTTAACGTCCAATCACCTTTCAGCTCTAATCCCATAATTTTTGGTATGCGCTTTGTTGAAAAAATTATATTGGATTTCCGTATTTGGATCACTATTGGGAATTTACTTGGAATTCTACATACACTTTGAATCCTAAAATTGGAGGGCTTAAGGAGTGTAAAATTATTTGGTTTTTTGGTATATAATATACTATAGATTGGTTTTAACCCATCAACACAATTAAAAAATTGTTTAGTAAGAATCAGGTAATTCAAGCCAATTTCCTATAAAAATTCCTTTGCCTTCCGTAGGTTCTCCATTTTCAATTTTAAAGCAACTTAGACTACAAATATTCGGAAATCACATTTTTGATCTATATTTTTGAACTTAGGATTATAGGACGTCAATTTCTGTGAAACTAAAGAGAATATCAACAGGTTTTGTAATCACCACATTAGTATCACAAATATTAAATGTATTGCTTCACCAATGATATTCAACAGTTGCATCAATCTATCAGACATCACAGCGGCTAGACGAGACGGAATGTGGACAGGGTTCCTGCCATTCCAACATAATTCACCTTCATAGGTCGAAAATACATTTTTCGCACTTGCTCGTCGTGATAAGCCAGTTTGGATCGAATATTGTTTGCACTGTCAACTTTGCTTAATGCACATACAGGAGAAGGCTATTTGGTATGTTATTTGACTAGACAAAGAGATACAGGTTAACCACCACATAACAACGAAATTGTCGAGTCTTTCTATGTGTCATGAGAGATTAGGAGCGACATCAGCACAACTCGCAACCATCACGCTGTTTCACCTGACCTCGATAGGCTTCGTTTCGCTTTGTTAAGCCATATTGTAGTATGTTGATCTTCATTGGCTTCCAGATTATTGTGGTGACTCTACGTTGCGCTTTAATGATTTCTGTATTTTTGTCCATATTTATGTTTTAATTGCACTGTACGTCCATCAACCTCTAACTTCAGGATAAAACAATTCACCAAATAGCTTAAAATAATCTCCCGAGAGGACGGACAGAAGTGGGTTTTCCCGTCGGTAAGCCTGCCATTCTTCGACAATGGAAATTTTAGGTTACATTTGGTTAAGCTTGTCATTGAAATTCATTGTATTTAAATCAAATTTGTTCTTAAAGATATTTTATTCATACACAAAGTACCATTATTGAGTTTCTTATTTTGTAAGAACGTAAAAAATGAAGTTTAACTAGAGCTAAAAATCTTTAATTAACACGGATTCAGCGATTTAGTATAATAAAACGGTATTTCACATGTAAATGTAAGATTTCATGTCTAGATCATCTTGAAGCTAAGAAAAACTAATGTACAGGCGACAACCTGGACCCGAGGGATGAATGTTATTGATATATGTTGTAAAAATGGAATATGTTATATTGGATGTCACTCCTTGAGAAATGTGTACTAAAGCGGCCAGGTCACATTTTAAACGAAAGCCTCACTTACAACAGTTAAGTTACTAACATTTACATTTCCAAAACGTTAAACTCTTTTAGTTAAAAACACGCTTTTTAGTTTTTTCAGCAATATATCTTCTAACCATATCAAACTGAAGGAATAATGACAACTCATCACAGTACACTATAACGAAGCCTATGTGGCATCTAGATGAGAGCGAAGGGCTAGACGAACTGGAAACACGAACATACACAATCGCATACAGTGGTGTTAAAAAACAAAGTACACACAAAGAGTTCCATAAAATATTGGCTCTAAAGTGGCAGATAAGACACCAGGAGAATACGCCATTTGAGGGTCACCGTCACACACCCGAAGGCTCACCCCTGCACCAAACACAAAAACACATAATAAATTTTTTACGGTTTTACAAAAAAAAGATATCAAAATGTTTTAAGTAAAAACAATGAAGTCAGTCACGAAATAAAAAATAAAAAGATAAAGAAAGGAAATAAAAAAAAAATTAACATAAAAAAGATTAAAAAAAAAAATTAAAATTAAAGATAAAAAATACAAAGGGTAAAATGTAAAATACAGGGTTAGAAAATCGATAAAAAATTAAAAAATTTAAAAAATTAAAAACTTAAAATCAAAACAATAACATTTAAACTCTAGACTATTATCAAATTAAAATTGTGTTTTAAAATAATTTAATGAAAATAAATTTACTAGTTAAGCAGATTTAAAAAGAATAAATAATCGAAAAAAATAACAAAAAAAATAACAATAAAAAATAAAATATAAAAAATAAAGTTTGAAGAGACAAAATCTTAATAAATAAAAAAATGAAAATGTTTAAATATAATTAACATTCAACAAAAAATGTTAATAAAAATATAACACTTAAACATAAAATCAACAGTTGTAAAAAAAAGGCATATTAACTTAAAGAAAGGAAATATGAATATTTGAAGAGGTTTATTACAAAAGGGAAATGGAGATTGGGAAAATATAAATGGTTAGTCTTTCAACAGTTTAGGAAAAAACGGTTTATCTCGGGGCAAGATGCAATGCAATTGGACGATATGTGGTACAATGGTTTAGAAAGACCGTTTATTGAAAGTAGGTAATGAACAAACAGTAATTGTATTACCTCACGCGTATAACACACACACGACACACACAGGAGCACACAACAACACACACCACAGCAACACACGCACACCCCATGGCACACGACCCACACACACACACACGCATCACATTAAAATTTAAAAGGTTAAAATTAAAATAAAAAAAAAATTAAAGGGGCAAATAGAAACAAAAATAAAAGTAAACAATAAATTTTAATAAAATTCAAGATAAAACAAAACCCCAAGAAATTAAAAGATAAAAGATGAAAAATTAAATAAGCAGCAACTTGACAAAATCTACTAAAGCAAAAGTTACAAAAGAATTAAAATTAAAATTAAATAAAAAAAATTAAAGCACAGAATGCAAGAATGTAAAATAAAACTCAAAAAAAAAAAAGAATAAAGGTTAGAAAAAATAAATTATATAATAAAAAATAAAAAAAAATTAAAAATGGAAAAAAAACAACAGTAAAAAATAACAAAATGAAAAATAAAAGATAAAAAAATAAAAAAGTTAGAATACACATAATTAATAAATAAAAAATGTTAAAATAAAATTAAATAATAATTAACCAAAGTATAAATGGTAAATAAAGATCTCTACTAAAAAAATTAGTAGCACGTATATGCATGTTTCAAACTGTAGGAAAAAAAATTAATATTAGTTAAAGCTTTGATTAAAAAGGAAATGGATTTGAAAATCTAAATGTTAGTGCTTCAAACCATTCTATAAAACGGTTTCATCTTCCCACAGAGTGCAGGTTGGAACTATTGGGACGATATGGTACATAGTTGAAAAAGAATCAGCATATGTGAACAGTAGTGTATGATACAGAATATGACATGCACTGGCACATACAGCAGATACAGGATACAAGAGCACAGAATTCAATCACCATCACACACAGCTCAGCCACCTCCAGTACCACAAACACAATAGAAGCGGGCTTTTGGGGGGCCATCAGCCGAAGGGATGAGGCCTTCACTCTCTTCGGAGGGGTAAAGCCCGCTTACGAGACCCTTCGTGGGTGACGCCCCTGCAGATTCACACTGACTTTAAGGGGCGCCATTCCCTGCGGTTGTCCTCACGGAAGGTAAATGTGGGTTGCTTTGATACCTCTCTTGGTGCTAATGGAAAACGTTATTCGTGAAGGTTAGGTACGTTTTGTTAGAAATAGTTACTTGACAATGTGAATAAGCAAGGGATTTCTTTAGAGAATAGGTGCAGTTTTGTAATGATATTTACTGTAAGTGTTAACTGACGATGAATGTAGTTAGAACGGTGAGCCAGGTTAAGTTTTGTATGATGTAAGTGTTAGGTTGCTCGTAGAATTTTGCTCATGCTTACAACGTTTAGTCACATGTCAAATGTGATGATTATATCTCGCAACGAGTGATCACTTGATGAAGATAGTGGGTCAATTAAGGAATCTTTGTTAAATGTTTACTAATATTTATGTAAAATTAACATTGTATGTGTAAAGACGGCTTGAAAATTACAAACTTGTTTGTATTGTTTTAGTTATTTACTGTTGTAAGTGTGGAACATTTTGTTGAATGTTAGCCAGTTTTGTCGTGCTTAAGGGTGCTGATTAGGTTGTTCGTTGTAAAATTATTTTTAGTTCAGGTGATGCTATGTTGTCCCTGTTTAATTAATGGTGAAAACTTTGTTAGCGTTAGCATATATATATATGTGTGGTGTGTGTGTGTGGTGTGTGTATGCGTGTTGTGTGTGTGTTTTGTGTAGTGTGCGTGTGTATTTATTCTATAGTTCCATTGCACTACTGTTCACAGTAACGGATTCTTTCCTTCCTTGACATGTTGTCAATTGCATTGCATACTTGCAAAGATAAACGTTTTTGTCTAAATGTTGAAGATAACATTTTAATTGTTCAAATCTCATTTTCTTTGTCATAAAGAACTAGATATAAATTTTTTTTTTCAAGTTGTGAAAAAGTATTTTGTGTTTACTAAATTTTTTTTATGTTTATTACATTTATACTTTGTGTTTAATTTTATTTACTTTTACTTTTTATGTTTAAATATCTGTTGATTTTTCTTAGATGTATCGTGAAATTGTTTGTTTTATAGTTTTAAACTATTTATTGTTTTTATTTGTTATTTCATCCGTTTATTTTTTTTTTTTTTTTTTATTTAAATTTTTTTTCAAATCATTTTTTTTTCTTTAATTTTTTTCATTTATAATTTGAGTTTTATTTTATTATTTTAATCTTTCAATTTTTAATATTCTTTAATTTTTTAACTTTTTTAATTTCTTTTACATTATGCTTTTGTTTGTTTTTTATTTTGATTTTTAAGTAATTTTTTTGTTAGTTTTTTTTTAATTTTATTTTTTTATTAAAATTTTTATTTGTTTTATTTATTTGTTGTTTTTAAGTAGAATGTGTTGCTTCTCAGTTTCTTTCTTGAAGTTTGTGTATGTTGTAATTTTCTTGTTGTGTGCTGTGTGGTGTGTGTTTCATTTATGTATGAGTTGTGGATAAGGATTGAGTATTTGTCAATTTTATTTCATTAAGGGGACGAGTTTCCTTCTTTAATATTTTGAGATGGGCAAGGGAAAACATTCCGTTAGGAAGGTTTCGGTTTGCCGATTTTCTAACGACTTTCCTTTTTAACGATGAGGGAAATTCTAGACTTTTTTTCTCCGTCGTTTGTTTAAAAAATACTGTGTTGGCTCATTTATCTTGACCATTTTTGTTGGTCGTCAGAACTTCACGACATATATATATATATATATATATATATATATATATATATATATATATATATATATATATATATATATATATATATATATATATATATATATATATATATATATATATATATATATATATATATATATATATATAATATATATTATTTTTGTACGTGGATTTGTGCGAGTGGGTGCGTGATTGTACGAATGACAAAACTTTGGACGGTGGGGGTTGGGCGCGGATGGGGCTCCCTATTTGCTTTGACAACGTCCGTGGCCTAGACACTATGTTTGAATCTGTGGAGTATTACCTTTCTAACTTTCATCTTAACCTCTTACTGAGTGAGATCCAACTAACCAGGGATTTCCAACTCAAAGATGGAGTCTGTTCCTATATTAGCATTGACACTCTCGTAACACGTCTCGAAAACCTTGAGTCTCCTAGCTTCGATATTCTATGGCTTAAAATCTTTCTTCCTACTATTACTATTATCTTGTGTTTCTGCTACTGCTCTATTAACGGAACAGATTTTCCGGCTCTTTTAAATATCTTACTACCTCTCACGAGACTGTTACTTCTCACACTGATACAGGTGGGAAGGAGGCCAAGACATTCAATATTCTGAACGATCTGGAACAATTGACTAAGGAATTTACACACATCCCAGATCGTCCTAACCAATTCTCGAACACTCTTTACCTATGCTTCACCACTTCTCCTTCTTGATACAAATGCACAATTTTCCCTCCTATTGGCAACTCGGACCACAATCTTGTAGCTCACAGTTATAACACTTTCTCTCCAGCAGCTCCACCATGCCCTAAACGTACTTTCTGGCACTTTAATCGGGCTAGTTGGAATTCATTGCGTCGCTTCTTTATTACCTACCCTTGGTATGAATCCTGTTTTGACTCGGTGGACGCTTCGGTGACTGCTGAAAAAGTAGGGGCTGTAATATCCAAAAGAATGAACAGGTTTATTCCATCTTTCACTAAATCTTTTATCAATTTTTCACAATGCCTATCGGAAATGGAAAAATTCTCCTTCTCCTATCACTCTTGGTAATTTTCGCTCAATTCGGAATCGTTGCAGAGATATCATTCGTCAGGCAAAGCGTGCTTTCACAAATAGGAAGTGTGCTGACCTCCTTGGATCTCCTACTCATAAAAATTTCTGTCCTTTTGCCAGAAACATCTCTTATAACTTCTGTAAATCTCCCTTTCCTCTTATTCTCTCTGACGGATCTGTAGCTAATACTTCTTCTGAAAAAGCTAATTTCTTCGGCCTCCTATTTTCATCTACAGTAATTACACCCTGAACGATCCTGGCAACCTCCCTTCTACTCCTTCTCCTCTCAGGTGTCGCATGGCTCTGACGGTGATTTCACACGATCGGGTGCATGAGATCCTGAGATCTATGAACGTTAGGAAGGCTAGTGGCCCGGACGGCATTCCTCCTCGTATTTTGAGGGACTGTGATTCCGAGCTGGCGCCTGTCCTCGTTCGGCTCTACTCTTTTTGCCTTAATTCTAACATTTTCCCCTCAGTGCTAGAAGCGCGCATATGTTCAACCGATCCAGAAGAATGGTAGCCACTCTGATCCTTTTAACTATCGTCCCATAACTCTCATTTGTATTCTATCTAAAATCTTTGAAACTCTCCTAAACTCTCCTTTTCTGGACCATCTAGAATCTTATTCCCTCTTTTCTGATCACCAGTATGGCTTTCGACGTTTCATACTAACTGATGACATTCTTTCCCATCTCACTGATTTATGGTCTTCTTCCTCTAGGGACTATGAGGGTGTAATGTATGGTGGGGCTGAACATATCCAAAGCCTTTGACCTAGTTTTTCTCATATCGTTCCATATCAGCACTTGTTGATGGAGGGATCTCTTCTTCTTTTCCTGTTAACTATGGTGTTCCGCAAGGTTCTGTTTTATCTCAACTTTATGCTTACCTTTCATTAACGATCTTCTCAGCTGTTCATCTAACTCTTTTCATTCTTATGCCGATGACTGAACTCTCCATTCTTCCACTCATTTCAAATCTGCTCCCTCTTTCGCTTCTTCAGTTGCTCCTCAACCTGTACTTCCCAACTCTGTTCTCACTCTTCATCGCCGACCTGACTACAAACCTCTCCATTTCTTCCACACGATTCAAATCTTGCTCTTTCTTTTGCTTCTACGAGCTTGTCTCGTCTTCAGCTTTCCAGATCTATTTCTGACGATCTAGGATTGGATTTCCCGGGGGTCACCGAACCTTGAAGAAAATTCGCAACTCTTAAAAACTCACTTTATCACACCTCTAAACACTCTCAAACAACAACCCCTCGACCTTTCCTATTTCCTTTCCGACGGGCTCTAAACGTCCTCCTGATGATACATGTAAACATTCTAGGTCTTAATAACAACAAATTAATCTTGGAAACCTTCAATCTGATCGGTTTGCTAGTGTGAAGCTCAAAAGACGCTGGGAGGTCCCCTGCTCTCAGGTTGCGGGAATTTTACCATATAACTGCCACAGTACTAACCAGTTATATAAAGCCGAGCCTTATCTCTCCCTTCGTTAATCGGAGTGACTTGTTCTCACATTTTGGGGACTCCGGCTCCACCCTTCTATTAGAGATAGGTTGAGATTCTAAAAAGCTAAGAAACTAATAAAATGGTCCCCTAAACTTTCAAATCTCCTGACCCTCTATTCTCTGTGAATGTAACGGCGCTTGCATCCCTTTATAACTATAAGATACTACAAAGCGGCAGATGAACTTAGGAGGGGAGAGTCTGAACCTCTCGCATTCCTCCACCCTTCCCAGCGTCGCCCTCGTAGCACAAGTGGGTGCAACTTGCTCTCACATCGAGATTCATGCAGAATGAGTATATATAGAAGACGACCACCCCGATGTTCGTTGTATCGGTCCCTTTCCTTCCAAGCTCATCTGTTCTGTGGAACTTCCTTGCCTTCTTCTGTTTTTTCCACACTATATTTAATCTTCCTCTCTTTTAAAGCCCACGCCTGCGCTTACCTGAGAACTTTTGCGTTAGACTTAGAGAAGGGCCCAAGCCCGTTGAGTGGTGGCTATCTAGTCAAAACTAAATGACTACAACGTAATAATAACCCAATATATATATATATATATTAACTATTATATCCAACGAATCATAACAGTACTATCACTCATATATATACATCACTCACACAACTCATAAAACTCATATATCGATATAATTATTCCACTATATCCATAACCTACAATAATAAATATTTCATAAAAGAAAAAAATAAATCACACTATAATAATATACAATATATATAGTAATAAATAAATATAAATATATACATACAAATAAATATAAAATCATTATATATATAGCTATATAATATATATATCTCACTTAAAATATAATGTATAATACTATATCAACCATAAATAATAAATAATCAATATACTATATAAGTATTAAAAATACTATATAAACTCAACATAGTATTAATTATAAATTCAATGAATATATAATACTACTATAATAATTATATATGATAGAAACTGACAGGATAATACTTTCTCTTTAACAAAATCCTTTTAGGATATAATATTCGACAAAATATTTGCACAAATTTCTAAATCGTCGAGCTCGAAGTGTAATTTCCATATCATCTTCCTCTACTCTGATAATAATTGAATTATAATAATCTTTCATCACTAAGTTTAGGACTCTTCAGCTGTTTGTCTGACATAACAACTATATCTTCCAACTTAGCTAACCCACGGCCCCGGCCCGGCCCGGCTAAACATTAAGAGCAGCCCGACACCGGCAACACTTCCGCCCGGTGGTCCCTACCTCTAAAACATTTATTTTAGGCTTCTGCTTTACACGAAATGCTCGTGTCAATAAGCATGGCCGAACTCGATATTAAAAAACAAAAAAAGACATATAAAGTTAATTTACTGCATAGAAACAGTTATACAAAACCATGCAAAAATAACGGTCAAAGGAAATCTGTGTGGGTGGATTAACTCCAGATATGTGAGGTGCACTCCATACATCCCTATAAAGAACAAGAAACATATGATTAAATGGGGGTTTTCAGCACCCTTTCTATCAGGCGAAGAGAATTAAAGTCATTTATAACTTAATTGCAGAAGTGTTCGATATGCAATTCAAATCAATATTAAAAAAAAGAAAAAAAAGAACATAGAGGAAAAATAATTTCCATCGTTTAATAATAAATAATCTCCACCAAGGTAAAAGAGAAACAGCATAATCTATATTTATTTAAAAAAAATAAGAATAAGCAGCGCAGTAAAAGATAAGGTACAGTGATATATTATTTAAATAAGAAGATAAAGTGTACTATAGAATTACATATAAAAAGAAAAATATGGATATATTTTTATTATAAATAATACTATAATACTATATATAAATATTAGTACTAAATATATATATATATATAATAACATACCTTTTCACTATATCAGTTCTCATACTTCATATACTTATGATACTACAACTCTGATAACGCAAGGCCCTTCCATGAACAGGTTTTTACAATTACATTCAATTATAATTATAAAAGTAAATTGATTGGTGTATATTATCAATTGAAAATTTAGTTTAATAATTAAATTATAGAAATTATAAAAATATATAGAATAACTATATACTAATATTATATTATATATATATATTTATATATATAAATATTATCAATAATATATAAAATATGAATATATATATATATATATATATATGATATTAGATATAAATATTATATAAAAAATATATAATATTAAAATTATCATATAATATAAAATCCACTATATATATATAATAATATATATTAAAATAATAATATAATACACAAAAAAACAAATATATCACTGCATAAATAAATATATGAAATATTCTTTAAAATATTTAACATGTAAATAATAATAATATATAATATATAATATATATTATATGGTCGCCTTCGGATAACTGATCATCATCGTTATAGAATTCCTCTCTTTAGGTCCTGCCTCCGATTCTTACTTTTCATACAACGAATCTTCTCAGCTGTACTGCTAGCTCTGTTCTTGCTCTTTATTATAATCCGAATGACTCAACTCTCAATTTCTTCTTGCTCATTCCAAAATTTGTTCCATTTGTGTGGGGTCTACTTCTAGAGTGACCTCTCGTCTTCAGCTTATCAGACACTGATTCTATCTTTGCCGACCTGGATGGGATTTTACTGCGGGGTCACAAAGCCAACATGCGAAATTCAATTCTTTTTGAAAACCAAACTCCATTTACATTCTCCCCTCCAAATACCATCCAAAATAAATACAACTATTATTCATTCGACGTCTCTAACGTCTCACCTATTGAGCAACATAAACCTTCTTAGTCTGAACATAAACAAAAAATTGTCTTGGAAACCTCATATCACAACGGTCACTAAGGTGGCCTCATAGAAGCTGGGATTTCTGCATAGTAGAAATATTACATTTATATTTATACTGTGATTTCTGTTCAGGTTGCAGGAATATTTTTCCTCTGCACAGGTACTCCAGTTATTTAAAGGCCTTATTTGCCCTTGTTTGAAGTACTACTTCACCTTTCTATTGGATAATGTTGAGTCTAAAGCTTAAGACACTAATTAAACTGTTCCCTACTTTCAAACTCCTTTTATCCTCTATTTCTACGACGTGACGTTGGCGCACTATCTCATTTCTATAAGTACTACAACGGCAGATGCTCGGGGAATGGATTCAGTTGTTGTGCTGGAACCCGGTGACTTGGAATAAACATAAAAAAATAACAAATAGTTTATAACATATAAATGATAAAATTGGTGTGGGATTTCAAAAGATTTGGAATCAATTAAGATAAGCTATTTTATTTAATGAAGCACCAATTAAATTCAAATGGACCTATATATACCACGTAGTGAAAACAATATCACTTGATTTCTTTACGAATATATCAAACAGGAAAAAATATGAATATTTAAAGTTCATGTGTGTAAACAAAGTTTTCTGTCATTCTTAAAGTCGTTAGATTTTACACAAACCTTTCCTTTATCCATTGTAAATAAAAAAGAAAATTGAAAATAATTTCTTGCCGCCATGTTGTTTATTTTTTCGTCTTTCAATTTTTTGGCGAAGCACGTTCTTAAATTCGCTAAGCACGGAAATTTAGCAACCTGGTATAGAATTGAAGGAAATTTCTTGTCTTGAAACATTCTTACAAAACCATAAATCTAACTTAACGCAACGCAAAAAACTTAAGTTATTCTTATTAGTTTGTAAGCTCAAATGACAAAAAACGAAAAATG